>CAUYUJ010014501.1:373465-398999 GCA_963575745.1 Prorocentrum cordatum
CAGGTCGTCGCCGTGGAGGCCAACCCGAAGGTTAGATGGCAAGTGACGGAAGCATCTGCTCGTCTTTTATCACGAAATGCAGCGACGAGTCGTCCCAACTTACGCGCGCACCGCGCCAAAATAGCGCCCAGCATCGCCGACTAGCACTCAAATAGCCCTCCATAGCGACCAACAGCGCCCAATAGCGCCATGTGAGGGAGATGCGGTGTGTCAGCTTTGCGCGCGATCGGGTACGCTACTGGGCTCCACGTGGACGACCAAAAGCTTCCGTAAGTTGCTTTCGAACTGAAGGCGCACGCCTTCGCGCTCGAGAACGTCCAGGCGAACGGGGTGGCGGGCGCGGTGCTGGGGGGAAGGAGAAGCGACACCACCACCACGGCCACCAGGGGGCCACCTCCAAGGAGGAGGTCAACGATGCCTTCCCGAGCTGGGGTTAGGGAGAGGGGGGACCACACCACCAGGGTCCCCGCCCCCCTGGCTTCTCCCGCTGGTGGTCCCTAGTGAGGGTGGTGTCCCAGATGCGACGTCTTGTGTCTTTCAATGCGGGGTCCCCGGAAGTCCCGACCCTTCCCCCAGGACCGGTTCTTCATCCTCAGTAGTTGTGTGACCGCCTCGTCCCGTTCGTCCCCCTCCTCCTGGTCCTCCTCCTTCTCCTCCGCGTCGCCGTCGTCGTCGTCGTCGTCGTCGTCATCGTCGTCGTCGCCATCCGTCCTGATTTTTGATAGGTCACGAGCATGACTGGAGTCGCTCCTCCTTGCCCCCAGGTGCGGAGCCTGCTCGCGGACGCGGACGCCCTCGCGGACCTCGGCCTCGGCACCTTTGACCGCGTCGTCGCACCGCGACCGCTGGGCTCCGCCACGGCGGGGGCGCTGGCCGCGCTGGCCGGCGCCGTGGCGCCGGGCGGCCACGCTCACGTGTACGGTTTCGGCGCGGTGGTCGCAGTAGGGGCGGTCCGACCCCATCTGGGAGGCCTTTCGAGTCGGGGATCGGAGTGGGTACAGTCGGGGCGCTGAAGAAGGAACCCTTCTCGTTGGGGAGGGGCTCCGTGTTCCTTCATTGTTTTACAGCTTGCCTGAGGTTTTCCTTAGGTTTTCGATGGGAATCAAAGTTTGACTTAGGGGAAAATGGGGACCCCGTTCCTTATTTAGGGTTCCTTAGGTCAACGCCTCGACTGTACGGAAATAGCGTGGACGGAGAGATCGACGAACGAGTTGGAAATGTCTGGAAGCGGGAGCACAAGTAGTGGGTACGGCTATGATCGGTACAATCGACATGGGCACGGCAAGAGCGGGGACGAAACCAGACAGCGAGTCCTGTCCATGTGGGGCAGGAATTGCAGTTTGCGTGATCGCGGGCGTCCACATTCGAGACAGGAGGCCACCTGCTCAACTTCGGCCGATGCCGGTTTTGCACAGCATATGTTGCTGGGCATTGTACCCATTTGTCCCGCACCCACTGCGGGCTTGCAGATATGTAGCACTTTCGCAGTTGCGGACAAGAGTGAGGGTGCGGCGGGGTTGTGGGCAGTCTGTGAGGCTCTGAAGAGGCCCGTCGCAGGCGCCGATGTTTCAGCACACTGCCCAACGAGCCCGTCGCAGGCGTCGACTTCTCGCCAAAGCAATGCGGGTGGGTCGCGCGTGGGTCGAGGGTGGGTCGCGGTCGGGTCGCGGGGTGGGTCTCGGGGGGGATCGCTGGGCAGATCGTGCGCGGGTC
Organism: Prorocentrum cordatum; assembly: GCA_963575745.1. Taxonomy (NCBI): domain Eukaryota; class Dinophyceae; order Prorocentrales; family Prorocentraceae; genus Prorocentrum; species Prorocentrum cordatum. The sequence goes on from CAUYUJ010014501.1 coordinate 375,179, forward strand.
GCGGGCGAGGACGACAACAGCAACGGCAGCGCAACAACATTACAACAACAACACCAATCACAACACCAACAACAACACCAACAACAACACCAACAAGAACAACAAGAACAACAACACCAACACCAGCAACAACAGCAACGCAGCAGCAATCCGCACCGCGGAACCCCACGTCAGCCACGCGCCCAGGGACAGTGCTTGACCAGTCGGACCCCTCACTCTGATCAGCCAGTCGATTGCTGATGTGTCCGCTCGTCTTCGATTGAAGATCTATTGGCAAATGGTGTCCAATAGTTAGCGCTGCATAGCGCCAAACAGCGACAAATAGCGCCGATGGGCGTTCAAATAGCGCCCCCTGGCGACCAACAGCGCCCAACGGCGCCACGCGAGGAGGACGCATTCGGTGCGCTCTGCGCGCGGTTGGGCGTACCACTGGGCACCGTGAGGACGACCACGAGCTTCGGCGAGCTGCCTCCTGGTGGCTTACATGTGCCCAGAGGCGGGCGCCCGCGTCTCTGCACATCACCGGGAGCTCCAGGTATCGATCCCCCTTCCGTTATCACGAGCGGAGAAAAAGACACAGACACAACAATTAATCGACCCTGGAGAATATGGGAAACTATGGGAAGTGGGGGGGGAAGACAAAAACCCAGAACATATGGGGAATCCTGTTATTTGTGTGTGTGTGTGTTTATTTGTGTGTCCCAGGGCCCCTTCAGTATTGATTGATCCCCCCCCTCCGTTACCCTCATCACTCGAAACCAGTTAAATACTTCGGATTGGGTGGCCCGCCGAGCGATATCGTTAGCACCCAAATCGATTCATTTCACTCCCCATGGGGGGGCTCCGGAATCCTCAGGAATCCTCTAGAATTTGACAGGATACTTTTTTTAGGAATTGATGAGGAAACGGCAGACGTCCGCAGGAATCCGCAGGAGTCCTTGAGGAATCATTCTGGGAGCCTTCAGAATCCTGAGGGATCCTCGGGGTTCTATGGGATCCTTTCAGGCATCTTTTTCGAAAGCTCAGGAATCGTCATTAGCCCGCACGAATCCTGGATGAATCGTCAAAATTCCGTCCGCACTTCTCGGGAGCCCGTCAGGATCTTCGTGAACCTTGTAGGAATCCTCAGAAATCTTCAGGAATCCTGTGGAATCCTTAGGAATTCGTTCAGGAAGCCTTCAGGAATCCTGCAAGAATCATGCAGGGATCCTCCAAGAATCCTCAGGAATGCTCAGGAATTCTTTCAGGAATCCTGCAGGAACCTTCAGGCATATTTTGGGATCCGATTTTAATCCGACGGGGGTCTTGTGTGAATCCTATTATGGTCTTGGTCTCTTGGTGGGATCCCATACTGAGAGTTCTGGGTGCGGAACATCACTTCCAGAGGCGGCAATCGAAACACTTTCGCTTAGAAAGGGGTGCCGATAATTGGAGTCCACGTTTATGTGTTATGCCCGCCGCTCTCATACCATTGGATAACCGATGTTGTTCGGTCGCGATCGGTAGCGACCGATCGGCACTCTAAATTGGTCGCGACTGGTCGCGACCGATCGCGACTGGTAATTACAAGAATTGGAGGCAAAATCGGTAGCGACCGATCACGACCGAAAAGATCGAGCATCCAATGATCCACAAAGCAATACAATCCAATACAGAAGCCATGCGCCAGCCCTGGGCACGGCGCTTAGGCACCGCTGTCTTCATTAAGCCGGGTATCAGGCAGGCTGCGTGGGCAGAAAGAAGCAGCAGAACGGCCGACTGCGAAGCAGCGCTGAACCACACGCAGAGCGCCCGACCGTGAAGCAGAACCCACAAAAAGCACCCGAAATAATGCTGCAAGGAAACGGGGCACGCGGGGAAAGATAGGGGAACGAACAGTGACACAAACATAACAACTCGGAGGCCCGCGCGGATTTCTCGGGTCGGTGCTCGACCTCCCTCCCTGGCGCGCGGAGCGCGCCAGGGGCCGCGCCGGAGGCGCCGCCAGAGGGGGTCCAGCACGGACCCGAGGAATCCGCGCGGGCGTTCGAGTTTCTATGTTTATGTCATTGTTCGTTCCCCTACTGATGTCCGCCTCTAGTGCCTCCGCCGATCGGCGCCGGCCGGGAGCTGCCGCCGGGCTCTCCAGAGCCCGGCGGGGACCTCGACGGCCTGCTGGCGCTGGGCTCCGGCGAGGGCCGCGCCTTCGGCGTGGAGCGCGTGGCGCGCTGCCCGAGGAGCTGCTAAGCAGTGGCGAAGCGTCCCGGCTTGCCTATAGGCCCACCAAAGAACCGGGGGCCCCCAAACGGGGTGGTGACCACACCGTGCGGTGAGTCGGTGGGGATTCGGGGTCATCACACGGTTTTGGGACTCGAGTCCCTCTCCGAGGACGTCTCGGGCGACAGGGGCCTCCAGGGTCCCAAAACCGTGCGGTGACGGACCGTGCGGTGAGGTCTCTTGGGTTTCCGAGGTCACCGCACGGTCTGTCACTGCACCGTTTCGGGACTCCAAAGAGAATGTTCCAAGAACGTTCTGCGGTCTGCACGAGAGTTCTAAGAACATTTCTGGCCGAGACTGTCTTGTTTGAACACATCGGGCTTATGTAAGAACATGATTCTTGTTTTTGGAACGTCTTTGGGTTCTACCAAGAAAACTTCGTGGTAGGCCTACAGGAATGCCGCGACGGTCGGTCCTTGCTCAAAGCTTGGAGACGTCTGGGAGTCTGCGGTGGTCCAGCCATGGTCCTGGCCAGCGAGAAGGGCGGGCACGTTCGAGGTTGAGATCGTTTCCTGATTCATGGTTCTGCCGATCGCCACGGGCCCTTGCACCCCCTCCCCCCCTCCCCATGGGAGCAGTTCCTGGGCTGTTTTGGGCGCCCGTTTCAAGCAGGTGGAGTCGCACCCATAGGAGGGGTCCCGGGGCCGATTCTGAGCGGATCTGTCTTCACCCTCGCCGCGCCGAGGAATCGAGGAGGAGGAGGAGGAGGAGGAGGAGGAGGAGGAGGAGGAGGGGGAGGGGGAGGGGGAGGGGGAGGAGGGGGAGGAGGAGGAGGAGGAGGCCTCCCTCTCTTGTCTGATTCTCTCGGGGCCCATCCAGTTCGGACCCCCCGGCCGCCTCCCGCGAGGAACGCAATCGGCAGGGGCGCGCGAGGCCAGAGCCTGTACCGGGTGGTGGTGGACCTGCGGCGCCGTGCCCCGCATCCGAGCGACGGGGTGCTCGAGGAAAAAGGCCGTCCTCGGGTCTCTCGCTCGGCCACACGCAAGATTACCAGCCACGAACGTATCCCTTCCCTAAGATTGACACGCCCAAAAGGCGATGACAATCTTAGGGATTCGCCCTCAAAAAATAAGGGAATCCCTAAGATTGGCATCGTGATGAGGAGGTGCCCAGCATAGGGATAGGGATATGTTCCAGGCTGGTAATAAGAGGGGCGGGGGCTTTTTGGTGCGGGCACGCTGGGATTCCCAGATGGCTGAGTGCGATGCGATAGCAGCGCTCTATGCTCTCGGGTTTGGCCTCCTTGGGGCCCCCCCAGACTCGCGCACCAAAGGTCACTGTTGCCTGAGGGCACTGCGCAGCGGATTCGCTCAAGCCCTCCTCCCCCCTCTCGCCTTCCCCCCATTCCTCCCCGAAGGTCGTGTTCGAAAAGCACGTCCATGTCCTTTGCCACGCGGGTCTGGCCCCTGGGCCGCGATCCCGCGGATGCAGGGCGCTCGTCTCGCGGATGGCCGTGCCGAACGTATCCGGCGACCGTGTATGCGCGGGAGAGCGCCCAAGAATCAATCGAGGGAAGAAGCACGGGGACCATGACCAAGATGTCGCGGGATTTTGTCGATGCCGATTTTGGCATTGGCAATGGCCCACGTCGGCCGTCGCCCATTCGCGAGGATGACCCACACACTGATGCTGACCAAGATCGACGGTGACCAAGATCGGCACGACGCTTCCGCGTTCGGTCTTGGTCGTGGCCCCCCTGTTTTTCTCCCCCCTCCAGTCCAGACCGCGAGGGCGTGGATGTGGACACGTTCGCCGCTCTGTGAGAAGGAGAGAGGAGAAAGGAGGGGCACTATGGAGTGGGCAGGCCTGTCGCGCTCCGCCGGCACCCCCCCAATGCTTGAGGCGGTGGGGCCTGGACCAGGCCGAGCACGACGAGGAACAGGAGCGCGCCCGCTGCTTCGCTGACTTGCTTCGCGCGGTGGATGAGGAAGAGGGGGGGATGAGGAGGAGGAGGAGGAGGAGGAGGAGGAGGAGGGGGAGGAGGAGGAGTTGGAGGAGGAGGAGGAGCAGGAGGAGGAGGGCCGAAGGGCAGGATGAGGAAGAGGAGGAGGACGAGGAGGAGGAGAAGGAGGGGAGGAGGAATAGGAGGAGGATGCGCAGGAGGAGGAGAAGGAGAAGGTTGTCCCTCCCTCCCTGGTTAGTGCCCCCCGATGCCCTTGGCCTTCGGTTCGCGCGCATCCCTGCATGCTGGCCGCTTTAGGCGACTCCGGTACGCCTTCGGCTCGACGTTCTCACCATTTTCCGACCACTGACGGTCATAGCGCCTGCGGCGCAACCCGCGGAGTCAAAAACAGGAGGGGGAGGAGGAGGAGGCGGTGCAGTCGGCTATCTGGCGATCACTCCACCTGGGGAAGCGGACGAGGCAGGGGTGAGGGGAACCAGAGACAGACGTTCACGCTTTGATGGGCCTGCAACATGCCTTACAGGGGAAGACATGATGGGCTGTCCGCTCACGGCGCGCCCTTCACATTGGTCAAGTGTGGGCAACGTTGATTTGTGGCGTATATGTGCGAGTTGCTGTTGGTTGCGTGTGGTGTGCCACATGGCGCCTTCTGCATGGCACGCGTGATGACTTAAGTCTGGGCTGTATCCACTCGCGCGCTCTTCATACTGCCGCCTCTGACGCACCACAACCAATCAATCGCGGCTCCACTTGGGCCACGTGCAATGGTCCGCACAGCCGTAAACCGGTCAAGGGCAGAACTTGAATTCGAGAGAGGAAGGAGGAACGTGTGGTATTATGTCTGGCCTGTCCCACTACAGGGGGATTTTCAACGACAAATCATACATACCCCAAACATAGTCAAAACATATTACAAACATAGTCTGGGGACTATTTTTGATTTTTTGTTTTGCCCATTTTTTTTTTTCGTCGAAGATCCCCCTGTAGGGGGACAGGCCCGACTTAAGTGTAGTATTGCCTGGTTGTGATTTCTCTCATCCCAGACCCCAGGAGGTCTCGACACCACTCCTGGGACCGGCCTTGCTTCCATCCTGGGTAGATCGCTGTCGGTTCCGAGGCCCAGCGGGGGGCCCCCAGAGGCAAGACTCGGAAGTTGGGCGAGGGCTGGCAACTCCGCGGTTGCTATAACAGTTTTCCCGGAGGAAAAAATTAGCCCGGCGAAGGACCCAACCATATGCAGTTGTGAGTACCGCAATTGCGAATATCTTCTTCGGTGGTGCTCCCTATGGGGCCACGAACCGTATGAGGGGTGCGCCGAATTGCGTGGCGGGGTACACAACACGAACGAAAACGATAGGACTAATTACGACAGACTGAGCGCGGGTGAGTCTGACCGCGAGGCAGTCTGACTGTGAATGAATCTGCGTGCGAGTGAGTATATTTGCATGAGTGCGAACATGACCACGCCTGGTGTATATATATATATATATATATATATGTTTATATATACATATACATATATATATATATATATATAAAATATGTGAATGTGGATGGTTCACGTATGCCTGACCCTGAGTACTCGTGACACTGAGCGTGGCCGCCGCCGGAAACTTCCCCTGGAACCCCGACAGCAGCGCCCGCGACGCCCATGTCGGCACGCTCCTCACGAGGATCGCGCCCGCTTCCTTCCCGTTCTTTGTCTCCCTCTTTGCCCGTGCGCGCCTATGTCCAAGGCTGCGGGCGCGGCGCCGCACGGAGTCCCCGCGACGCGCGCGGGTCGTCCGCCGCGCGGAGCAGAGAGAGCTAGCTGGCTGGTTGATAGCGGGCAAGGCTGTGGCCGTTGGGCAGAGCGACGACGGGGGCGAGCGAAGCTCTGGGCAGATTCCCGCGACTCGCGCTGGTCGCCCCCGAGAGGGTCCCAGCGACGCACGCGGGTCGCCCGCGGCGCGAGGCCAAACAATCAGACCGTCGAGGCACGGCGAGGCTGGGACCTTCGGTGGAGCTCCGTATGGGGCAACGAAGCGTGTGAGGGGTGTGCCAAAATGGGGCGGCGGCGCCATGCGAATTGCGCCACTGGGATCTTAAGTGGAGGCCCCTATGGGGCCACGAAACGTGCGAGGGGTGTGCCAGAATGGGGCGGCGGCGCCATGCGAACTGCGCCACCGGGATCGTAGGTGGGGCTCCCTATGGGGCCACGAATCGTGTGAAACGGGTGTGCCAAAATGGGGCGGTGGCGTCATGCGAACTGCGCCATTACGACCTTAGGTGGAGCTCCCTGCGGGGCCACGAAACGTGTGAGGGGTGGCGGCGGCGCCATGCGAACTGCGCCACTGGGACCTTAGGTGGAGCTCCCGCAGGGGTCGCGAAACGTGTGACGCGTGTGCCAAAATTGGGCGGCGGCGCCATGCGAACTGCGCCACTGCGACCTGAGGTGGAGCTCCCCATGGGGCCACGAAGCGTGTGAGGGGTGTACCGAAACAGAGCGGCGGCGCCATGCGAACTGCGCCACCGGGATCTTAGGTGGAGCTCCGTATGGGGCCACGCAGCGTGCGAGGGGCGTGCCAACATGGGACGGCGGCGCCATGCGAACTGCGCCATTGGGACCTTCGGTGGAGTTCCCTATGGGGCCACGAATCGTGTGAAACGGGTGTACCAAAATGGGGCGGCGGCGCCATGCGAACAGCGCCACTGGGATCTTAGCTGGAGCTCCGTATGGGGCAACCAAACGTGTGAAGGTCGTACCGAAGCATAGCGGCGGCGCCATGCGAACTGCGCCACTGGGATCCTACGTGGGGCTCCCTATGGGGCCACGAAGCGTGTGAAACGGATGTGCCACAGTTTGGCGGCGGCGCATGCGAACTGCGCCATTGGGACCTTCGGTGGAGCTCCCTATGGGGCCACGAAACGTGTGAGGGGTGTAACGAAACAAAGACATCATGAAGGTAGGGGCAAAGACTGGGAGAAGGGAGGAGGGAGGAGGAGGAGGAGGAGGAGGAGGAGGAGGAGGAAAAGGAACAACAGGAAACGGGAGGGAGGGACGCGCGGCGCCGTCTCTTCGAAACGACGACCCAACATCACAGGATGGTTGGGTTAAACTTTCGGAATACAACTCAGCGCACTGAGTAATACACAGGCTGCTTCCCGGAAGAGAAGACGAAGAAACACAACAGTTTCCCGGAACCCCGTTTTACCAGCCACGGGTTTGCCACCCTTCGCTTGGCTTCAGCAGGACAGCAAAAAATGCTTTGCCGCCATTTCTGCTCACGTCCAGAGGCGGCGCGGTTCTGCCCAGCCAGGGCCCGCGCACGGCTCGAGGCCCGTCCCGCTTGGCGCGCGTGCTCGGCAACGGGCCCTGGCGGGCCTCACAGGCCTGGCCCCGGTGGCCACCCTCCCCAAAGGTGGACGAGCGCAGGGGCGGAGGGGGACAGGGAGGAGCGAAGAGCGGGGGGGAGGAGGAGGAGGAGGAAGAGGAGGAGGAGGAGGAGGACAAAGGAGGAGGAAGAGGAGAAGGAGCAAGAAAAGGAGAAGGAAAAGGAGAAGGAGAAGAAGGAGGAGGAGGAGGAGGAAAAGGAAGAGGAAGAGGAGGAGGAAAAGGAATACTCATAATAATATAATAATAATAGTAAAAATACTAATACTACGAATGCTAATACTAATAGTCGTACGAATACGAATGACAATTCGAATAAGAAAAGAATGACTAATAATAAGCGTACTAATCATACTAATAATCATAAGGAGAAGGAGAGTTTTTTGACATGAACTACGAGGCGAATGATTAGCACCACGGAACTGGCCCCACAGTGAGGTGCCGTCCCCTGCAGATACGATTGAACAACGTTCTCTGTTTGGGCGTGGGCTTAGTACACTCTTTAGCCAAGCCTCGAATATGGCTGTGAGCGGCATAAGAATAGCATCGGATACAAACTGTAATTACCGTGCCATTAGAAACGGGAGCTGTGACAGGAACGTGGCCTAACTCCAGCAAAATTGGGCCGTCCAGGCGAGAAACATCGACACAAACACCAGGCGGAGGGGGCAGACCTGACCCCTCGATAGTGCGCCCCCGCAAGCAGTTCTGACACCTCCAGACATTGCGAGCACCGTAGGAGACGTGAACCCACTCATGGGGAGGGCCCTGGGGCTCCTTGGGCTCGGGCGGCAGGGCAATCCAGGGGGCATCCGACAAATCGAGGCGGGGCCACCTGGGGAGGAGATTGGCCGCCAGGGAGCACACCGCCTTAGAGACACGAGTACGCAAGTCGAGCTCTCTGAGCTCGCTGTCGGACGCCCTTGGATGAGACAAAACGGCAAGCTTGGCGGCCTCGTCGGCCTCTGAATTCCCAGTGCGCAGTCAGCGCTCCTGGTGAGAAATTCCCGCCTCGCGCGGGTCAAGATGGGCTTTGACTTTAACGGCCGCGTCGATTAAAGCAGCCCCTACCCGAAACAACATCATTAGCCCCGCGAGCGGGCGCTTATAACTGAGCTGCACGGCAGGGGGCGCTTGGCACTGCTGGACAACATTAGCACAGTCAGAGAAAAAGGTGGAAGGGCCACTAATCTCCATTCCACCGCGGGCGATTCCCGCAAATTCGGAACACTGGGACGTCTGAGGGAAAGGGGCGCGCACGGGCCCGAGGAGCCTGCCTAGCCTACGACCATCATCGCCCAGAGCCACGAGCCCATAACCCGCACGGGACAATTCGCAAATCTCGTGTCGAAGGCAGCTGCCATCGACAAAAATATTACCTGCAAGTATGCCACCATGCTGGGGAGGTTCGTCCCAGAGCATACGGGATTGAATGGGTCCGTTCTCGCTAGCAGGCCTCGGAAAGGTATCCCCAGGGTGAGGGAAGAGGCCCCTGTTGAACAGCAGGTGGTCGAGGGGGTCGGACATATCCGCGTCAGCGGCCATCCTGAGAATATCAGGCTCCACCAGCTCTTCTCTTAACGAGGCAACAGACGGGCAACTCCAGAGCCTGTGGAAGGTAGTATCTCCTTTTTTCCCACACAGAGCACAAACGTTGTTGACAAGATAACCAGATTTTTCTGCACGGTCATAAGTCCACACTGCTTCACAAGCAAGAGCACGAATACAACCTTTTCCGAGGTAAGAGATCTTAGAAGATCTTAGTCGATTGCGGACGATGTCGAAACAAAGACGAGGGCACTCGACCTTGGCCTTGACAGCCGCATCCCTCTCGAGACTGCGAAGTGCGGCTGCGTGGAGCATTTTCTTGACCATCGCAGGCGGAATAGCAGCAAGAAGAAACGTCTCGCCAAAGTCATTGGCACACGTAACGAAATCGGTCATATGCCAACCTATTTTCTTCAGCGAAAGTCTTAAAGCCGACAGGGGTCCTGCAACTTGCCTCCAAAGCGGTTCAGGCCGAGCGACCTTTACATCCCATCCCTCCCGCAATTGCTTCCAACTGAGCGAATACGGGTAGGAGTGCGTCTGTAGTGCCCAAACCTCCTTGGAATAACGAAGAATAGGAGAAACAGCCCCAAGCCAGACAGGATCATTATGGCATATCATAGTCGCCGTCAGAGATCGCCCTTTGGCACTAGGCCTAAGAACCTTGCCTGCCTCCCCCCTAACCTCCAATAACTCAAAATCAGACAACCCATTGATTTCAGAACCGTATAAAACGCCAGGAAGAGCCCCAGTGATCCAAATCCGGTTAGAATACTTACCAAGACCACACTTCATCCTGATAATATTTTCGGTAGTCTGCTTAAGGTGCTGAGCTCTAGCACGGTACTTTGCGCCCCGACGGGCAGCGCGTCTGGCTTTGCCACCTGCATCATCAATGCCTAAGTTGACCGCGCTGTCGGTCTCCTTGCCAGCATACGGCCCCACAAACTCGCGCATGGCCCTGGTAACAGCATGACTAGAGCCCACCAGCGCGGCCTTGTCCACAGCAATCCTGCAGTCACAGTCGCGCGTGATAGCTTGAAAGAGCTGCGTACAGGCACTCTTGCGACCATGCACAACCTCGGATACAGATCCAACAGCAGAAACAGCGCCATCGTCGATGCACTGGTCGAACGATACATTGCTAGGGTACTGAATATTGGTAAAGGCCTCGATTGTGCAAGCTTTAACGAACGAGGTGGCGAAACTACACCCAGCGACGACCCCTTTCATGGCATAGAAGGGCTCCGAGACATACCCAGCGAGGCACACGAAGCGAGCCGACTGATGCGAGGATATAGCCAGACGGAAAATCGCAGGGGGAATGTTGAACTTATTGCAGTGTTGTCTAGACGACTGAGGCATATACCTTCATAGAACTTGGCCATGTCCCACAGAAGAGTAGCACTTACTTTTCCCGACGAGTTGGAGGCCTCTGCCCTGAAGCTTTGCCCCCATGCAACATCGCTGGCCGACGCAAAAGACTGAAGGGCGCAGCAGCGTTTGCAGCGGCCCCAGAGACGCTAGATAGAGCAGAAAAGACCTATCGGCCTCCAGCCCCCAGAAGGTTTCATGAGAAGTGCGAGCTGCACAACCTGTAGTTGGGCTGGAAGGGTAGAACATAATTCCATGATGTACATGATATAGCAAACCGTTTCCAGACATTCATCTTCCATCCAGGAATAATGTTGCACATGAAACCCACCCGGCCCACATGCAGCCCTCAGGGAATATTTCCTAGAGACAGACCTAACAAACTCAACCGACAACAGGGGGGGGGGGTCCGTGGCCGCCCTGGCCCCTGGAGGCATCGGCCTCTTGGAGGCCCCCCACAAGTCCGAGAACATTTGTGCCTGCCCTTCGACAGGGGGCAGGGGATCGGAAACCGCAACACCCGAAGAACTCAACGTCGTCGAGGGTTTCCAGCCCGCAGCGGGCCGACGGGCGAGGTGCGCATTTCTTCCCCCTAACTCGATGTTATGTATAAGCCAAGCTTTCCAGCCTTTAGTCCTGTCAGTCCTGGCCTTGCTCTGAGCCGCAGACACCGCAGCCTCCAGCCAGCGAAGAAGATCTCTAAGATGGGGCGGCCGCTCCTGAACGCGTCTACCTGCAATGGGATCGCAGCAGACGTCACTAGGGGCTTGCGCCCCGACCCACATATTTCGAGCCCGCGTGTGGCTCACGTGGGGAAGAGGGAAACCGTGCCCGTCAAATTGGCACTCGTGCGTGGCCTGCTCGGCCTGGTCCAGATCGTCGAAAGGGTCGGCATGCGCATCGTCTAAACCTAAGGAAACCAGCGCAGGTTTGGGTGCCCCAGGGCCCAGGGTAAACTTGGGAACCTGGGCCTCCTCAGCACCAAGCGGAAACGACTCTCTATCCGAAAACTCAGCCGAACCTTCGTTCTGCGCAAGACGGGCAAAATCCTGCGTCTGAGAAATCAATTCACGACAAGTTGCGAGACCCGCCTCCATCTCGGCAGGAGGGCTCAGCAGCAGAGAAGCTTTGAGCCCGAGCTCCTTGGAAGTGGGCGATGCACAACCCCACTTCTTCAAAGTCAGCAATAACCACTTGAGGCTGAACAGCTCGGGGTGACGGCCTTTGCAAGAATCAGCCTTGAACACAGGAACCCAACGAAGCTTCGGCATGTTACCCCTGGAACCCCAATGCGGCAACGAGATCTGGGCAGCAGAGGCAACTTCAACCTCAGCCATGCGGGCCCAACGGCTGCGCAACTTCGAAAGCCCATCAAGCTGGTTACTGACGCTCTCCCCAGGGGCGCTCCAAATGCGCACCCAGAGCGCCCCTATGGCACCCTGAAGGGCGCTCCCAATGCACCCCAAGGAGCGGCCCCTGTGTGCCCCCAGCGATCCCAATGCACCCCAGGGAGCGCTCCCAGTACGCACCCAGCGCCTCCCCCAACGCGATCCAAATGCTCTCCAGGGAGCGCGCCCAGAGCGCACGGGGAGTTGATGATGCCCCTGGCCAGCCCATGGAGTTGATCCCAAGACGGAGGCTTAGGATCAGGTCCGACAGGCTTGGCAGCAGGTACCGGAGGCGGCTTCGAAAAGGCGAGGGCTTGCATCCTGCAGGCCTTCGGATGTAAAGTCAACTGAACAGGTGAATGGGGAGTAATGTGGGGCGTTTCGATCGTTTCCACGGCCTGAATTTCTTTGTAAATCCCAGGAGTGACCGCGGAGAAGTCCAAAACTTTTGGCCCTCCCGTAGTGCTGCAGGTACCTTCAACCTTCGGAAATGCGACGTCCCCTCCAAGCTGCTCGGGGAAGCCGCCAGCAATGATATCGTCAGGGGGCATGTTAAAGTCGGCTGCGATCACAGCTTCATTCGAGTATAAAGTAGTGGCGGCGCCCACTGCACTCAATATGGACAGATCGCGGTCCGCCAAGCCCTCTGAATGATGTAAATAAACTGACGCCAGGAAGAAGGGGTGCTCTGAACTCCCTGGAAGATGGATTATACCTCCCACTGCGCGATGAGGGTATATGATGGGGCCTTGATCGAGTTCATGGAATCCTAGGAAGGATCTTGCCAGGATAGCCGCGCCACCACTGCTACCTTCTCCCCGACCAGGGCACGCTGGAGCAAAAAGGCATTTCCAGCCATCACGCAGGCGCCACTCGGCTGCTTCTTTGCACCCAGAATCTGAAGGAATATGATGTTCTTGAAGAGCGACCACGTGAGAACTCGTGTGCGCCAGCCATTCTTTGCAAGACCCCCGGGAGGTGGCATTGCAGGTCTCTATGCACATGGCGAAGTCCCCTGGGCTGGGCTCGGGCGGGGTCCTGAAAGAGACAAAACCAGGGCTGCCAGAGTCCATGCCAGGGCCAAAATTGGGCCCATCCACAAACGGGCCGAGGGGCTCGGGAGCCCCTTGAGGATCTAGGGGGAACGCGACGGCACCTCCACGGAGGTGAGCGACAGCATTCTGATTACTAGAGATACTACCTAAAAAGTTTGCTGCGGGTGCAGCCTCGAAGAAAGAGCCCTCAGATTCACTGCAAAGCTCACTTGAAGATGATGACGAAAGCATACAAGTGTGCTGATGTGCACCCCCCTGCCTTGCGCTGAGCCTAGGCAGGGGGGGGGGGGGGGGGGGTCCTTGGACTCCGTGCCACCGATGATAGCGTCTGCCTGGGCCAGGAGCTCGTCGGTCCTGACCTTCTGGCTGACATTGTCGGGTCCGTCTTGACTGCGTGATGATCCTTTGCTTCCACCGCTGCCAGGGCATTCACTACCATCTTTCTCAGCTGAGCCTTCAGCTCGAGGAGGGGGTTGTGCTGCCTTGGCTTGGCCATCAGGACCTTTACGTTTCTTAGACGATCTCTGAACGTGAATCGCATGGGCCTTTTTGAGCTCCTCGAAATGCCTCTTCGCTTCTCCGAACAAACTTTGAGATGCTTCAGCCAGTACCTTGCGTAACTTGTCTGTTCTAGTCTCGAGCTCCTGACGGCCCGTGTCCGTAACCTCAAAATTCTCAGGATCCACACCAAAGAGTTCCTCCATATTGTCGTCGGCGAATGAGATGATACCTGCACCTTTCTCCAGGAAGGTTTTGAGCGAAACTTGCTGGGATACCGCCTCAGACTTTGAAGGCTCCTCATCACCTTGGAACGAAACTCGTATCTGCTCAACCAGGTCCTGGTGCCGGTTTGACTGCTCTGCCAACTGGGTACGAAGCTGACCGATACTGCTTTTCTGATCAATAAGCCATTGCTCCCATTTTTGGTATTGCTCCATTTCTCTTCGTAATTTCTTTTCCAAAGACTTGATCTGGCGATCGCAAGAGTTAGCCTGAACTTGAAGGGGCACTGGTTGTTCTTGCTGACGGCGTCTGTCCAGACGACCTTGCAGAACAGCAGATTGGGCCTCATTCCCCATCTTGCGACTGAGTAATACGAGCTGGCTAAGCTCTTCGTCGGAAAGAGACTCGTCCTTGCCAACCACAGACTGTGGCCAAGCAGCTGCTTTGGAACCACCACCCTGAGGACCCACAGGTAGTGGTCTTCCGTCGGCAAGGGCTTCAGGTTCACCCCCAGCTCCGCGAGGGGGCACCATGACTTCTGAGCGGAGACCTCCGCACTGTTTGCAGAACCAAAAACGGGATAGATTCTTTGCACATCCGCATGGGCCGCAACGCCACCGATGTTCAAGAGAACCAGCAGCCTTGTTGCGACGCCAATCATTACTCCAGTAGCGGTTCGCCATGGCCGCTGCCGAAAACTCTTGGAAGGTGAGAATAAGATTGCCTCTGTGTCGGCCACCTCCCGAAGGGAGGCTAGACCTCAAGCGCCACGCGAAGGCCCAGAGGCAGGCCCGGAAGCTCGAGCCCGAATTGCTTGAGATAAGGAGAAGGAGAGGGAGTAGGAAAAGGATAAGGATAATCTGAAGGATAATGATCATGATAACAATGATGCTACTACTCATACTGATAAGAAGAAGGATAATACAAATACTATTACTACTACTACTACTACTACTACTACTACTACTACTACTACTACTACTACTACTACTACTACTACTACTACTACGACTACTACTGCTTCTACTACTATTACTACTATTACTACTACTACTACTACTACTACTACTACTACTACTACTACTACTACTACTACTACTGCTACTACTACTACTACTACTACTACTACTACTAAAACTAAAACTACTACTACCAAAACTACTACTACTACTACTAACTCATAATCGTAATACTGATACGAATAATACTACGAAGGAGGGCGCTAATAAGAAAGAAGCAGGCTAGTCATACTAATAAGGAGAATACGGATAATAATAGCACGAATAATACGAGTAATCAGAATATGAAGAAGAAGCGTAATAATATAAAAAGAGTACGACTAATAATACTACTAATAATAATAATGAGAAAAGAAGAGGAGGAGGAGGCCACTGCCGCTCCCTTCTCCCTTCTGTTTCTTAGCTTGCCATCCCATCATGCACGTAGGTGAGCACGACCACGATGAGGCGTCGCGCCATGGTGGGCGACGGGCGGGTGTCGCTGCACGTGTTTCCTAAGAAAGTCCCCTATGGTCAGGAGGAAAAAAACCACACACAGACACCATGAATCGTCGATTCCCCAGAAAATATGGGAAAATATGGGAAGTGGGGGGGAAGACAAAACAACTTCAAAATATGGGGAAATATGGGGAATCGTTTTATTTGTGTGTATTTATGTGTGTGTCCTGGGGCCCCTTCATATGGTGCGTCAGGCATTTCCGAGAAGCTCCACGCTTTTGCCGAGGGGGAGGGGCAGGGAGGCTTCGGGGCGATAAACGGGGGGGCAGCGAGGGCTGCAGAGATTGGGTCCTCTGGGGCCCCCTGAAGCTGCCCTTGAAGGCTCAAAAAACAGGAACTTCAGGGCCCGTGAAGTGCACCCTTCTCCCCCCTGCAGTTCTCGCTCCCCAGTAAGCGACGCCCAACACGAAAACGAGGAGAGTGGCATGTCGTGCTTGGCTGTCCCGGCCAGATCGGCGAGTTTGCCCCTCGGCGCAGCCCAGTGGTGGGGGGCAACGTTAGGGAGGGGGGGAGATAGGCTTCAGTCGGGCCTGTCCCTCTACAGGGGGGGAATTCAAAAATGGTAGAAAAATAGTCTGGGAACTATTTTGACTATTTTGGGGCCTGTTTTGACAACGTGTTCTTTTTCGCCCAAGGGGGACATGACCGACCTAAGGATAGGCTCATGGGGACACATTGATCCCCAATCGCCCATCCGTCGCCGATAGGGGCTCAAGCTCACCCTGCCCAGGAGCGTGCGGATTCACCATCGGTGACAGGCCCCCGATGTTTGCCGATAGCTCGACGTTTCTCCCTCGATCTATCGGCCCCCGATCTCTCGGCCATCAGTCGAGCGCCGATGCTCGCCGACAGGGCCCCAATCCATCGGCGATGGCCGATGTCCCGGCGATGTATCGCAGATTTCAGCTCGATGTTTCTACCCCTGAGCCGGCCGCCTCCTAATTACAGTTCCCCCTCCAATGGGGGCGCGAGGACCGGTATTCGTTGCGCAGCTGGAGGGGGAGGTAGGAGGGTGGGTTGGACAGGTGGAAGGGAGCGGGGCAGGGATGGGGCCTGACCCAGCCTTCTGGCCGCCGAGATGGGGTCAGAGAAGATGGGGTCGGAGGAGCGCGCCGCATCGCCGATGCATCGGCGATGCCGCTCGATGTGGAGCGTGATGTTCCTTACCCCGACGTCGCCGACGCACCAGTGCTTGGGGGGGCACGGTTGAAAGGGTGAGGCAGGAGAGGGGCCAGGCAGGGGTTGGGGTCGTCCAAGAGGGGGTTATGACTGGGGGGCGTTGGATATCATGGTGGAGGCAATGGTATCTCCGAGATCTCATCTCCTCCCTGTTTCTTTTTCCTCCTCTTCTTCTCCTTCGTCTTCTTCTTAGTGGTTACTATAACGATTATTAGTATTATTGTCACATTTCTTCTTCTTCTTCTTCTTCTTCCAATGCGTCTCCTGCCCCACCCCTGGGCCGCGCACATGCCTCGGGACATGGTTTGCGAGCCACCCTCTTGGACGTCTCCCCCCCCCCCTCTGGAACGCCCCCCCCCCCCCCCCACAGGGGGAGAACGCGGGGCAGGGAGGGGGCCCGACCCGGCCCGGCGGTCGGCGCGGCGCGCGGAGGAGCGCTGGTTCGCCGTGACGCGCATCTTCTTCCACGGCCTGCCGCAGATCTCCAGCTACAGCGGCATGAAGCTGCTGCACTTCCTCCAGCCCTGGGTGCGCCCACCGTGCCCCAGCGGTCCTTTCTCGTCGTCGTCGCCGTCGGAGGAGGAGGAGGAGGAGCAGTAGCTGAGCAGCAGAGGCAGCTCGAGTAGGCTCGGGAGCAGAGGGAGGAGGTGGAGGCGGGGAGGGGAGGGAGGAGGCGGGCGGAAGGAGGTGGGAATGTGGGAATGAGGGAGTGAGGATGGACGAGAGAATTGGGGAGAGGAAGTCGTTAGTAGGAGGGAGGGAGATGAGGGTGCGCCAGGTAGTAAACACGACGAGGGATGATGGGGCATGAAGGGGACGAGGGGGACGAGGGGGACCGTGGTGAGGAGGAGGGGATGAGAGTGAACGAGAAGGGGGAACAGGGACACAGGGAGATTGGGGAGGGACGGAGATGGGGGTGAGAAGGGAGACGTGATCAGGTTGGACCCGTCGAGGGCAGCAGACATCATCGAGCCTTCGGTCCGCACTCGTTCGACGGGTGCTGGTTGCTCTCTGCCAAACAGCTACAACACCATCCAGGCCGAATGTTGGTTGTTCAGGGAATTGTGTTATGCCATGTTGTTTGCTCTACAGTTGCTGTGCAGTGGTTGCATCTCAACTGCTTTGGGGAGATTGCCGAATTCGTTGCAGCAGTGTCCGCCCAGGTGTTATCGAAGGATATATGCAGCATCCTCTACAACGAGCCTGCTGGGGAAAGATGGTGGCTTTCCGGGCTCTTCTTGTACTCGCTCGTTTCTTTTATCATAGTTGTAGTCGTGCTTCTTGGAGCACAGCACTGAGACGTTCTGCTTGCTGATTATTCAATTCAGCGCGAATGGGGGGGCAGACACCGCCGCCCCACCTTTCTTGGGATCCTGGAGACTCTGTGTGAGCGGCGGCCGCTCCGCGCGCGCGAACAGGAGGTGTTCTGGTGCTGGTGCTAGTGCTTCCGCGTTGAGGCCTCGTGGGGCTTTGAGGCCCCGTGGGCCTCTATGGAGAGGACATAGGGCTCCTCAGCGAGCTCTCTGTCGTATGATCCTGAGCCCAGGACGGCCGCAGAGATGCTGGCGGAACTGAAAGCAGCGAGCTTTGTGTCGTATGACCCCGGGGCCAGGACGGCCGCAGAGAGGCTGGAGGAACTGAACAGAAACCGTCGGGTTCGTCCCAGACAGCGCGCCGAGGAGTGTCTTTCACATGACCGTGAGGCCAGGACGGCTGCAGAGAGGCTGGAGAAGCTAAAAAGAACCATCGGGTTCATCCCAGGGGGACCTCTGGAGGGGCCCCAAAAGGAGCTGGAATGGGTCAAGAGCGGCGACTTGGGGGTGAACGATGAAAACAGGAAGGGGAAAAAAGCAGTCCGGTTTTGTTTGAGGCGGAGGCTCTGAGGGGGCGCCCCAGATGGGCGAAATACGGTGCCAAGAAGGCGGCCAGACGGCCCAAGATGGGTCCGAGAGGCTGTCAGGATTTTCGTAGAGAGCATGCCCCGGTTTAAGATGGCCGCAAGAGCCAGCGGAGATGCACGGGAGCTCCGAGAGAGGCGCAAGGAGAAGTGCGAGAAGGCCAGAATCATCAAACTCTTGTGTTTTACGATGTGCTCGCGGGCACATGCCTCCGATCATTCCATCGCTTCGCTCATTCCGCCGGCCCGTATTGCACCATCGCAGGCGTTTGCCTGCGCGTTCGTGGTCTCTTGGGGCCTCTTGGGGGCCGCCAGGGTCTGCCAAGGCGGTCCTCTGAGGTCCGCTGGAGTCCGCCTGGCTCTGCCATGCTCCGCCAGGGTCCGCTGGGGCCCGCTGGGGTCCGCTAGGGTCCTGTGGGGTCGGCTAGTGTCCGCTGGGGTCCGCCGGGCTCCACTGAGGACCGCTAGGGCCTCTTGGGGGCCTCTTGGGGCCTTCTTTCGGCCTCATGGGGCCGAAGGCTGGACTTTTCGGCTCCTGGTCCCCGTCTTGGGCCTCTCTTGGGGCCGTTTTGGGGCCCTCTTGGGCCATTTTGGGTGCCTCTTGGGCTGTCTTGGAGCCATCTTGGGCGGTCTTCGGGCCCTCTTTGAGGCTTCTTGGGCCGTCCTGGGGCGGTCTTGAGGGCCTCTTGGGCCGTCTTGGAGCGTTGGAAAAGACGAGAAACGTCGCACATGCGAAACACGTACGTTTTCTGAAGGGAAGGGGGCGGTTGTTGCTTGTTGGGACCCTCTTTGGAGAGTTTCTTGAGGCTCTCTTGGGGCTTTTCCGCGGCCTTTGTTGCCGTCTGGAAACCATCTTGAGCATCTTGGAATGATCTCTCGGCGACTCCAGGCCTCTGCGGCCGTGCAGGGGGCGTCCTGGCGCCCTCGCGGCGCGCTCCTGGAGCGGCCACGGGGGAGTCGGCCGGGCATCGGCCAGGCATCGCCCGCGCGCGAACTAGAAAGATTGTTAACCTGTTGCCGGAGATCTTAGCACGCCTCTGGCCCGTTGGGTCAGGGAATGGAAGCTGGCATGTTTGCAAACGTGCTGCACCACGGAACAATGTGCATGGGAGAAATCGAAGATGTTCCAGTAGATCCATCATGTCTGAGCGCGCGCCTGAACGCAAACCTGAAGCCATTCAGAGGGTGAAAGGAGACATGGGGTCATACACAGGGGTTTGCAGACGACCGAGGGTGTTACAGCCTGTGCAGGCTACGAGGAGGGGTGGTTTAGCGCAGGATTAGTATGCGGGAATATCGTGTGAGGACAAGATGCCTGTGGGATGGAGCAGGAGGTCATGGGTAATTGCGATTCGAAGATGTGGCGAAAAGAAAAGGTGGGTCATCTCGGTCGGGCTGAGCATGATTGCGTGACATCCTCATCCTCCTGTTTCTGCTGCCGTTCCATCACTCATGCCGCCAGCTTCCTTCGACCGCCGTGCGTGGCGCAGGTGGCGCGTGCCGCAGTTCATCATCTTCCGGCTTCTGTTTTTCGTGGTGGGTTTTGATCTGTTCTGCGTCAGGCCGCACGCCCCGCCCACGATGTGCCCGCCAGCGCCGAGAACGGATGTTCTAATCGGAGCGAGGCATTTCCCGATCCAGTTTGTCTCGCCTCTTCTGACAGTGGGGCTAGGGCACACTCGCACCCTCCCCCCCTTGGCAGAAAGAGGGTGCATCACTCCTATTTTTTGTTGCAGCCCGGGTTCAGAAGCTGCGTCGTTTCGTGTGCCGTTGTCTTGTTGACTTGATGCTGTGCGGACGTAGTGTTTATGCTGTGTTTTTTTCTGGTTGGCCTGCTAGTTGCCCCTCCGTCTACAGGTGGCGCCGCGTCGCCACACTGTGGGAAATGTGCAAGTGTATCCAATACCAGAAGTCACGTACTGAGTGGCAGCGCTTGGTTCCCACTTGCGTGTTTCCTTGGTGTTGCTTACCTTCTGTAAGGTTTATGGTATTGCGCTGGTACAGCGTAGATCCCCTTCACAGAAGCATGCTCCGCCGTATCCTCGATATTGCGATTCCTGTCGTGTTACAGGGCGCCCTCAGAGGGGCAAAGTCGGTCCCGAGACGACCTAAGATAGCACGAGAACAGGCCCCGAGCAATTCCGAAGAGGCCCCCCAGCATGGCCAAGATTGCCCAGACACGGCCAAAGACGGCCCGAGGAGGAACCCCAAGGGCCTCCTTGGGGCAAGCCTCAACATTGATTTTCTCGAGCTCGGCCCATCGGTGTTGCGACCTCCCCAGATTGACCAGGAGGACTCCAAGAGCACCCCGTGCGGGCCCACCATGAGCCGCAACGGGGCCCCAACAGGGTCCCAAGACGGCCTGAGAGGGGCCCGAGGCAGCCCGAGAGGGTCCCAAGTCGGCCCGAGAGGGGCCAGGCAGCCGGAGAGGACCCCGGGTCCCCGAGATGGCCTGCCGTGCCCCCCCCCCCCCCGCAGGCCGGGGAGGTCGCCACGCCGGCACGGAGGGGCCCAAAGACGGTGCACGGCCAGCATGCCCCAGGACCGCCTCAGCTCGGCCGCAGGGGACCCTGATATGGGGCCCCTCTCAGGGGAAGAAAAAGTGACACAAACATAAGAACTCGGAGGTCCGCGCGGATTTCTCGGATCTACGCTGGACCCCCCTGGCGGCGCCTCCGGCGCCGCCCCTGGCGCGCTCCGCGCGCCAGGGAGGGGGGTCCAGCGCGGATCCGAGAAATTTGCGCGGACTTCCGAGTTTTATGTTTGTGTCACTTTTTGTTCCCCTACTTCTGCAACGTTGGATGAGTAGTTCGTGCGGCGATGGTCCCGCAAACTGTATATTGCGTGCGCACACTCAGACATGTCAAGGTATTCCATGCTGGCGTATAGGAGCACCATCGGTTCCCTTTGGAACTTCGGTTTGAGACAGTCTGCGTTCCGTCCGGGGGGACTGGGTTGCGATCTCCCCAGGTGGGCCCACGACGGCCCGAGGTTACCCTAAGACGGCCCGAGAGGTCCTCAGAAGGCCCCAGGAGGGCCCGACGAGCCTTCGATACGACCAAATCACGCCAAAGATGGCCACATAATGCTTGTAAGCGATAAAGCAGCCAAAGGCCCCCCCCCCGAGCGCATTCGCCAGAAGCCCCCCAGTGGCAAAGCAGACATGATGCCCACATGTTTCCGATCGATGTCAACCAACATGCTGAATTTTCCTGCCTTCAGAACGACCAAGACGGCCCAAGAGGCATCCAATATTGCCTCAAGAAGACCAATCGGGCTACAAGAAGTATCTTCTGCATCATTGAGGGCCTCGTCCTGCTCCCTCCTCACAGTCCTCATCCGTCTCCTTCTGTTGCCCCCCCCTCGTTCCCATTTCTTCCATTCCTGACACCGTCCCCTTCTCCTCCTCCACCATCCTTCCCGGACCTTCCCCTCCCTCCTCCTTCTCCTCCTCCTGCTCCTCCTCCTCCTCCTCCTCCTCCTCCTCCCTCCTCCGCTCCTCCATCCTCCTCCATCCTCCTCCCCCCCCTGCTCCCCCTCCCCATCCGACCTGTCTTCGCCTCGTGTTTCTCCCTGTGCCTCTCCGTGCCTCTCCCCCTTCTCTTCTCCCCATCTGCCCACCCCCTCCCCCTCTGTGCCATCGCCTTGTGATGTTCCAACCTAATTTAGCTTTGATTATCAGAGATAGTCTCGAGCACCCACAAAACACCGAAACTCTAGAGTTTTCAAGTGTCGGACCCTGCGAGAGGCTCGTCAGATCCTGTTTCGACACTCTTTCGATACTTTTCCGGGTGCTCGAAATTATTTCTGGGATGTGGTTCTTAAGTACGATGGGAGCAACATAACCATCGCTCATTTTCGTCCGCTTCTCCATCTCCCATCCCCCGCCCCATCTCACTGCCCCATCCGCGCATTCGGCCCGCAGATTTCGTGCGACGTGGAAGAGCGTGAGCGTGACGGACGAGGAGCTGACGTTCTGGGTGTTCGTGAATTGTGTCCTCTTCGTGAAGCAGGTCCTAGCGGTCAGGGCCCGGATGGAGCGTGAGGATCACATGTAAGCCGTTCGACATAAAGGAGGAGGACTGCCGCCGAGCCATACGGGAAGTTTTCTCTCGAGTTCCCGTTGCCGCCCGCAATTTTGGCGAGCCCTGCAAGGAGGGAGGGAAGATGGGTGAGGCACAGGCCGCGGACGTGTCGGAGAGCGGTGGATTGCTTCTGTCCACACGAGCTGGCGCACGGGAGGAGGGAGCCGAGTGGCGGCCTGTCGATTTGAGCTTGCGGGCGAATGTTCCCCGATGGTTCTTCGTTGTCCCTTCCATCCCCTCTTGATGGGGTTGAGCTGATCTGAGGAAGCGGCTGAGGCTGAGGCTGGGGCCGAAGCTGAGGGAGCCGGAGGCTGAGGCTCGGCCCCTGGGGCAGAGGATAATGCTGACGTGGGGGAAGGAGGAGGGTAGCCGGGAAACGCGGAGGAAGGCGGCACCGACGAGAAATGTGTCGCGCATTGGGGAGAGAGCACCTTTCTGAACGGCGGGAACAAAGCACCGATCCTAAATTGCGGCCCGCCGCAGCGGGGGCACCATTTTGAAGGGCCAAGAGGGCTCCGGTCAAGCAGATGCACGCGCGGAGGGCGAGCTTTTGCCACCCTGTTAAAGAAAGCAGCAGTGGGGTGGAGAGCGGAGCGGTCTCTGTGTCGTGGAGACCATGGAGGAGGGGCTTTGCCAGCAATCTTCGGCGCGCGGGGGCTGCGCACGGGAGGCTCTGCTACCGCCCCGTGACCTTACCCCCAGAGGTCCCCAGAGGTGTTTCAGGCGATCGCAGGCATGGGCCAAAGGGGGGCGTGGCTCAGCGACGGGTCCCGCCCGCTTCCATGGGGAATCGCGTACTTCCGCCGCCGGACGAGGCGGCACCGGCCGCATTCTCACCACCCACCAAACCACCCCAACCCAACCCGAAGGCTCAGAATTACCCTCGATTTCCAGTGGGGGGGGGGTCGGGAAACATCGAAAAAACACGTGTGGAACCCTTACCCCCCCCAACCCGAAATTCGGGTCTTCGGGTTGGGTTGGGGTGTTCTGGTAGGTAGTCACATTCTGGGGAGGGCACCTCTCCCCCGATCCCTGGATTTGGCGCGCGCGCGCCAGATCCATGGATCGCCAATCCACGCTTGCGTGCTCCCGAGCGTTGTGCCAAACCGACAGCCTCCCCCCCTCGACCCTCCAGGGCGCCAACTGTACCCCAGGCGATCCGGTTCGGCTTCGATGCTCGTCAGGAGGAGAAAAAAAAACACAGGCACCATGAATCGTCCATTCCCAGGAAAAGATGGGGAAATATGGGAAGTGGTGGGGAAGGCAGAAGCCCAGAACATGTGAGAAAAGATGGGGAATGATTTTGTTTGTGTGCAGTTATCCGTGTGTCCCAGGGCCCCTTTAGTTCGGGCGATCCCATGCGGCCCGATGCCTGCGTGGCGCTGCTGTGCGTCCTGGCGCAGCCGGGCCGGTTCGATTTTGACGTCGTGCCAACGCAGCCCGATCCAACACACACTTCGACTCCAACGCACAGGAGGAGGAGGAGGAGGAGGAGGAGGAGGAGGAGGAGGAGGAAGAGGAGG
>CAUYUJ010014502.1:0-30000 GCA_963575745.1 Prorocentrum cordatum
CCGCCAGCGATGCCGCCCGCCCTCGCGACAGCGCGGCCTGCCTTCGCCCGGGCTGGCCCGCGGCTGAACGCTGCGAAGAGCACCTACAGGCGGCCAGAAGGAACTGCCGACCCCGCCTTTGCCTCGCCCGTGGCGCACGGGAGCCTGCCGGTGGCGCGGGTCCGACAGCCGGCCGCCTTCCGCGTCCCTGTGGAAACAGGCGCGCCAGGCACCCCAGAGGCCATGGAAGAGATCTGGCAGGCTCTCCTAGAGCGCCGGCGGCGAGCGTGCACGCGTCTCCAGCTGCTGGTGGAGGCTGGGTTCGGCAGGCACCAGGGCCTGTGCCTGCTACGAGTGCCCTCGCCAGCCGACGGCACCTTCCACCTGCGCACGCTGCCAGCCGACGCAGCCATGCTGGCGAGCTTGGGCGACGCCGTGGCCACAGCTGCCGCCCTGGTCCGTGCTAGTCCGCTGGGCTGCACCCGCCTTCGCTGGTCACGCTTGCCGTTGCGCGAAGGCGGCTTGTGGCTGCCAGGCGCGAAGTGGTCGGCGCCGGCTGCCCGGCTGGCCAGCACGGTCGCCGCCCTGACTGTGGCACGGGTCACTGGCGCCACTTTCCTCGAGGCTTTGACGACCTGGGCGCCTTTGCTGGAGGCGCGGCTGGAGGGGCTCGCGGCGACGCTCGCCCAAGAGGGGCTAGACACGCACGACGAGGCGCGCCTCTGGCTAACGCAGCAGCGGCGGCACTTGCAGCGTCTCTGGGGGCACGCGCTGGCGGAAACCGCGCGGGACGCGCTGCTGGGCGAGCTCCAGCCCTCCCTGCGGGCCCTGCTGCGGGCGGCGGGCGGGCCAGGGGCCGGCGCCTGGCTGCTTCCTGCGGAGGCGGGCGAGGAGTGGATGCCTGACGATGAGTTCGCCGTGGCGGCCCACCCCTGGCTGGCACTGCCCCTGCACCTATTGCCGACGCGCGCGGCTTGCGTCCGCGCCGGCGTGCCCGCAGCGCAGGCGCAGCACGACCAGCTGGCCACGCACGCGATCTGTCCCCGGGGCCCAGGCCACACGGGCCGGCACGAGCGTGTCAAGCACGCGTGGGCCCGCGTGCTCTATGACGCGCTCGGGGCCTCGCCGCAGCCAGGGCAGGTGGTCCCCGAGTGGGTCGCGCCCGACGCGCGCGAGGCACGGCTCGACCTAGGCTTCGCGCTGCCTGGGGGTCGCACCCTGCATGCGGACGCCACGGTCGCCCACCCCGGCGGCAGGGGGTCGGTCGCCCGTTCCGCGGCCTCGCGGGACAGCGGGCTCGCCCTCGCGCTGGAGCGCACCAAGCGGACCCGCTACCCGCACCCCGAGCTCGTGCCGCTGGCACTGGAGAGCGGGGGCCACATGGGGCCGTCCGCGCTGGTGCTGCTGCGCGCGCTGCACGCGCCGCTGCCGCCGGACGAGAAAGTCGTGGCGATGTGGCGCGCGTGCAGGCGCATCGCCACGGCGGTCCAACGCGCGCAGGCCCAGACAGCCCTGCGCGCGGCGCAGCCAGGCATGAGCGTGTTCGGCCTAGCGGCCTACGCAGGGCAAGCGAGCCAGCCAGGGCCGGGCGCCGCCGAACACGGCGGGGGCGGTTGCCAACTGGGGCGGCTCCAGCGATGGGGGCAGGATCAGCGTAGCAAATCTGGGATTGAGCCCGCCCCTGCCGCTGCGCGTGTTTCGCGCCTGCCCCCTGTCTCCTCCTCCTGCTCTCTGCGCTGCCCTCCCCCCCGTCGTCGTCCCTCTCCCCCCGCTCTCCTGAGTCTCCTGGCTCAGTGGCCTCTCTCGCCCTTCTCCCCCCCGCCCCCGCGGGTGCCCCTTGCTCCGTCGTCGCGTCGTCCGTTTTCCGCTCCGTCCCCCGCCCTCGCTGGGGGGTGGCCCCGGCAGCTCGGACTCTGAACTCTGGTTTGGGAGGTGGCTTGCAATTCGACGGATGCCAAGTTGGGGAAAGTCCAGCAGTCGAGCCGTAGGCGGCCTAGCAGACCAGACTCTTTCCCGCTTGCCCGGCGGCCCCCACGGCGACGGGGTGCGGGGCCCGACTCTGGCGCCGCCGGGCCGAGATGGGAGGACGGCAGGGAAGGAGGGGGGGAGGTAGGAGGGATCGAGGGAGGAGGGGCAGGAAGAGGAGGAGGAGGAGAAGGAGGAGGAGTCTTGTGGAGTCTTCCGGGCCACTCCCGAGCTGCGCCCAGTGACGCAGGCACGCCTCATACCATGCGCCGAAGCCCCTGAATTGACATGCGCCTTTGCCGAGATATGTTGCACTCGTCCACCCCACGGGCATCCCCACTCCCAGCTGTGGCCGCGCATATGCTGGCAGCCCCGTCTGGCTTGAAAGTCGGCAGGCGGTTGGCAGCTTCGTTCAGTCGCTGCCCACGGGCGCGGATGACCGTTTTTGGGACGTCCTCACGCCGAGGGTGCAGATCCAACGAATTCGCGATAGTTCCTCGCCACCATGCCTTGTTTTTCCTTGGCGCATCCACAACGTGCACCGGGGGTCCTTTGTGGCATACTTTCCACAGCGGTGGCAGAACGCCGTGCAATTCTTAGGCCAGAGGGCTAACACATGCCTCTTTTGCAGTTGGGACTATCCATTCTGCTTCGCGGCCACAGGCACAGGACCCGAGCCGCCTCCACTGGCCGCCGCTGCCAGGTTGCTGGCTTCAGTCGGGGCCATACAATGCGACGCGCAAAACTGCCGAAAACAACGAGGCCGCACCAACCGATGGGACCGTTGACGGGCCCATTTGTTTCCACTGTTGGCCATCTCGTGGGCCGAGGACTCCAGTGCCAGGGCGGCGGGGGTCGTCCCGGGGCGCCGCATTCGAAGTGGACGACGGGCTCCTTCCTTTTGGTCCGACTCCGAAGCCCGCTCCTGCGTCTTGCGCGCGCTGCGGCGGACAAGGGCAATGATGTCGTCGACGTCGTCCGTGCGAGGTTCGTCGCCGATCAATCTCGTTTTCCACCCAGCGTTAGTAGCCAAGTCCGCCCACGTATCAGCTTCCTGATTGTCTAGAGCAAGAGGCTGGGCGCGACGGCGGACGAGGAGGTGGGCACGCTCGTCAGCGTGCGGGGCCACCCACCCGACCTGTAGAGCCCTTTCGCCCCGGGCAGCTTGATCCTCGCGAACACGCTGCCAGAGGTCCTCATTCGCCTGGCTGCTACTGCGGGGCGCTGCCAAGCGCTCCCGCCACACACGAAACAGGAGTTCGTGATTGCCACAAACGGCATCGCTCCTGTGTTGCCTCGACGGCGGGAGCGAAATCTATAATTTCAGCACGCAATACCGATTGGTGTGGACTGACAAGAGGCTCGGCACGGCCTGGGGTAGCCTGACAATCCCTGCCGGGCCCGCAGCGCCGCCTCTGCGGGTCAGAAGAGTACCTCTCTTCAAACCTGTCCCCGAAAACGACCAGCACCCCATCCCCCCCGATTAGAGTCCAGCGGGCCGCCGATCACGACAGCCACTCCTCGTCGATGCTCGGCGTCGTGAGAGCGGCCGGTGCCACTCCGCGCAGCCACAGCGAGGGCTCGGCCTGGAATCTAGCCAACGCGCGATGCAGCAGGTCAGCAGACTTGGCCAAAGCTTTGTCGTCCCCGCAGTCATCCCACCAAATCCTATGCGCCAGACCCTCACGGTAGCGATTGCACCGCTTGCACACGTCGTCGCTCAAGGTGTGCCCCAAGCGGATGCGGCGCTCCTCGGGCCATTGATTTCTCGCCACGACCGAGAGTAGCAGGCCCCAGGACTTGACGAACTTCTTCAGCTCGTTGAACACCTGCTAGTGGTAGCCGCCACTCTGCAGCCCGTCGCCAGCCTCGCGGGATGCGCGCAAGTCCGTGACCACGTCGTCCAGGAGGGCCTGGTGCTGCGTGCACGACGCGAAATTCTCGTCCTCCGCCGTAGGCAGCGTCCACCCGCCGTAGCCAGACGCGGCGGGGCGGCGTCGCCTGGACGGCACCACTCGGGCCCCGCACTCGGCGCCAGCGGTGGCCGCCCGCGCGAGCATAGGCGCGCCGGATGCAAGGCCAAGCACGCTGCACCCGGCTGTGAGGAGACGGCTCCGAGATCCAAGCCTAGCACCTTGCGTACAGGTCTGGCGACGCAGCTCCACGTGCGGGTCGCGCAGCCCCATGGGCGCCGCCAGCGTGGACGTTAGACAGCGCCCACGCCCTGTTCCAGCGATGGCCTGGCTGGCCTGGCGCCTCGGCTTGGCGATGTTACTAGGCGCCTCGCCGAACACCTGGTGGCCGCTGGTCGACTGCGGCAGGGCGCCCGTTTTCCACAAGTCGTTGGACTCCTTCACAAAGGCCGTTTGCTTGCGCATCCGCAGGATGCGCCGGACCCTCCTCTTGCCCGTTCTCTGGCGCGCCCCCAGTTTGCGGCAGACCCGCTTGAGACCAGTTGCCGCGTCCATGCAGGAGGAGGGGAGGAGGAGGAGGAGGAGGAGGAGGAGGAGGAGGAGGAGGAGGAGGAGGAGGAGGAGGAGGAGGAGGAGGAGGAGGGGGAGGGGGAGGAGGAGGGGAAGGAGCAGGAGCATGAGCAGGAGCAGGAGCAGGAGCAGGAGCAGGAGGAGGAGGAGGGGGAATGGAGGACTGGAGGAGTGGAGGATTGGAGGAGTGGAGGATTGGAGGAGTGAAGGATTGGAGGAGGATTCTATAGGCTTACGCCACATCCGCCGACCCCTCATCTTGGCGGTCTTGCCGGCTCGCTTGAATCGGGCTGGGGAGTCGTGTAGGGGTCCATAATGACCTCTCTTGGGGCCATGTGGAATCCGCTTGGGGTCATCTCGAGGCCCTGGGATCTCTTGGGGGGCTTCTCGCGGGACTCTTGGAGGCAGTTTCGAAGCTTCTTGGGGGCCGTTTTGAGGCCGTTTTGTAGCCTCTTGGGGGCCTCTTGGGGCCTCTTGTGGGCGTCTTGGGGGCCTCTTGGGGCCTCTTGGGGCCTTCTGGGGCCGTCTTGGGGCGGAAGGCTCGAATTGTCGGTTCGGGCTCCCCCTCTTGGGCACCTTTTGGGCCGTCTTGGGGCCCTCTTGGGCTGTCTTGGGGGCCTCTTGGGCCGTCTTGGCGCCCTCTTGGGCCGACTTGGGCGCATCTTGGGGGCCTCTCGGGGCGGTCTTGGGGTGCTCTGGGACCGTCTTCAACGCCGTGAAGGCCGACAGGTAGTATATGATCACAATGTACGTTTTCCCATAGGAATTTGACGATTTTCGGCGCTTCGGCCCTTCTCAGGACTGCTCTTGGAGGCCTCTTGGGCCGTCTTGGAGGCCTCTAGGCTCGTCTTGGGGGCATCTTGGGCGTCTGGGAGCGCTCGTTTGGCGCCTCGGAGCTCTCGTGAGCCGTCTTGGAGGAGTCTTGGGGCCTTCTTGGCCCGTCTTGATCCCCTTTTGGGCCCAAAAGAGCCCCGTGATGCGCTCGTGGTGGGCCCGGGGGGGGGGGGTTCGAATCTCCGGTTTGGGGTCCCAGGGGGGGGGTTAGGGGGGGGAACTATCTCACACGCCTAGAGACCCACAAGGGGTCGGCGGATTTGATGAGGATGATGATGATGAGGAGGAGGAGGAGGAGGAGGAATAGAGGATTGGAGGATTGGAGGAGTGAGGATTGGAGGAGTGGAGGATTGGAGGAGGATTAGATGAGGAAGAGGATGAGGAGGAGGAGGAGGAGGAGGAGGAGGAGCCTTCCTCCTCCTCCTCCTCCTCCTCCTCCTCCTCCTCCTCCTCCTCCTCCTCCTCCTCCTCCTCCTCCCCCAGCCTCGCAGGGCAAGCCGCGCGCCCACCCCCAGTGGTGCGTGGTCGCCAAGGGCAGCTGTTCGATCACGAGGATTCGGGCGCCATGGGCTCGCGGGGGCTCCCTGGGCCAGGGCGGTACGGGGCTGTGTGAGGGGAAGGAGGAGGGGTACGTAGGAGGGGGAGGAGGAGAAAGCGAAAGAGAGAGAGAGATAGGGAGGGAGGGAGGGGGGAGGAGGAGGAGGAGGAGGAGGAATGGGAATGGGAATGGGACCAACTACGTTTTCATATGTAAGATCATGTCTGATGCTGCAACACACTGCGCTGAGCTCGCGGAGCAGCGTGACGATATGAATGAGCACGCGCACGCACAGGAAGACGAACTCCACGAAATACCACGGCTGGCAAGACACAACCTCCAAACATTGAGCGAACGTGACCTATCAGGGCCCAGCCAGGAAATATTGCAACCAGCACAGCGCACACCTGGAAGCCACCACCAAGCAACAGGCATAGTGCAAACCAACGGCCCACCACTTCGAAATTGCATCGACGTGCGACGTACGACTTGGGAAAAGTCCTTCACCTCATTGGGCGCACCTTATGTTCCTTGGCGCTTTTGCGCACGTGGGATATGTCCCCAGAGCAACGAGACGATTTGGATGAGCACGCGCACGCACTGGAAGACGAATTCCACGAAACACGGCCGACACATAACATCCCATAAGAGAGCGTATGTGAAGGATCACGGCCCAACCAGGAAATCTTATAAGCAAGCCACAACCGAGAACAGACTTGTGCAACGTCACGGCCCTCCACTGAACTGATTTCGGAAACAAAGCTTCACCATGTTGGACGTACCTCATGTTTCTCGGCGGTTTGCGCGCGTTGGTTAAGTCTCTGGAGCATGAAACGAAATAGGTATACCTCCTCATGTGAGCAACGAATTGAAATACATGCACATACCAGCCACCTAGACCAGCAGGCAGCAGGGTGAAGGCAATGATACGCACTGACCACCGGTGGCTCCGACCCGAAAACACACGTACCACCTCGCGGATAAACATGGTAAACTTTAAATTGTATCGAATGGGGCGTGGAGATGCAGGCATGCGCTTTAGACACTTCCCTCGAGCGCACGAACAACAGCTCGACACCAAACCCAGCAGATTGAACGCCATACTCCACGACTGCATCCAGTTTCGCCATTCGAAAGCTGCTGCTATGACAAGGCCGCGGCAGGAGTCGGACCCCCCAAGCGCCACGTGAAGGCTTCGGGCGCGACCATGGGCCCATCGCAAAGCCAAGTGCTACGGACGGGACTCGAGCTGCATGCGCTTGAAAGGAGGAGAAGGAGGAGGAAGAGGAGGAGGAGGCGGAGGAGGAGGAGGCGTAAGAGGGGGAGGAGGAGGAGGAGGAAAAAGAGGAGGAAGAGGAGGAGGAGGAGGAGGAGGAGGAGCAGGAGGAGAGAGGAGGAGGAGGAGGAGGCGGAGGAGGAGGAGGAGGAGCAGCAGGAGCAGGAGCAGGAGCAGGAGCAGGAGCAGCAGCAGGAGCAGGAGCAGGAGCAGGAGTAGGAGGAGGAGGAGGAGGAGGAGGAGGAGGAGGAGGAGGAGGAGCAGGAGCAGGAGGGGGGAAGGGATGCAGGACGGAGGGAAAGGCAGGGAGGAAGCAGGGGTGGGGATGGATAGGTGGAGAGGTTCAGGGAAGTTGTGTGCAAGGGGCGGGAAGAAACACCTGGCACGATGCTGCGAGCCCGCCACCCGGCGTCCGAAGCCCAGCGGGCCCGTCGGGGCCGTCCTGGGGCTCTCTCCGGGCCACTGGGGACCTTCTTGGGGGCCTCCCGGGTCAGAGGAGGAACAGAGACCCTCGTTTTCCCTTTCTTGTGCCTCCTGGGAGGCCCTCGCTGCCACCGCTGGATTCGTCCCGAACTTCTCGTCAGAACGCACCCCAGGAGAGGTCCGGGGAGTGGCGGTATCGGTACCCTCTGATTTCCCCTGACTCCGCAGCCTATCCTGCCCTCGCCGATGGCCAGTCTCCGAACCCTACCCTGCCACCTCGAGGCTCTCTTGGACCATCAGGGGACCCTCCTCGGCTGTCTGGGGGGCCCGTACAGAATCGGCGCGCTCCATCGCCAAATGAGGCGGCATTGATCTCATGCTTGGAGCTTACCTTTCCCGATCCGTGGATTTGGCGCCCACGCGCCAGATCCACGGATGAGTACTCCGTGTTAGTGCGCGCCCGACCCGACATCCTGACGATGAAGAGCCGACCGAAGGGGTCCACACCCTTCGGGCCCGCGGTGCAAACAACAAATGCGGCGTCGGATGATACGGGAGGTCCTCCAGGGGTCTCTGGAGGTGTCCGCGGAGGCCTCCACTGGGGCCCTTTCCCAGTTGCCTCCAGAGAGAGGCCCAGGGGAGGCCAGATGTGTCCTTGAGTGTTCAGTGTAGTCGCAACATTTCGATGTGTGGCTCTCGCCTGCGCACCAGGCACATTCGTCTTCAAAGTTTGCAGCAATTTCGAGGATGGAGGGTGGTTGGTTTTCAAAATGCGATTTCGTACTGACAGGCCGAGACAGTCGCGTCGATGCGCGGTGTTGAAGTCCCAGGAATGGTGTTGCGGAGCGGTTTAGGGTTGTCAGGACGCAACAGTCACGTTGATCCTCCGCTTTGAATTCCCAGGAATTGTGCTTTGGCACGGTTTGGGGTTCCCAGGCGGTTGCTTTATAAAGGGGCACTCCCCGCATTGAACATCAATTGTTGTAGGGACCTATGAAACGGGAATTTTGAGGGAGAGTTTATTGCAACATGGTTGATTCGTTTTGAGGTTACACTTGTCCTCCTCATGTTCCTTTACTCTCTTGTCTCTCCTCTCTTCTCTCTTCTCTCTGCTCCTTCTCCTCTCCGCTCGTTCTACTCCTGCTCGCCTCCTCCTCCTCCTCCTCCTCTTCCTCCTCCCCGTAATCATGTCTGCTCAAGTGCGAATCCGTGGCCCTGCGGCTTCGTACTTGCCTGCAGCCGAGGGGCTGGCTCGAGGCGAGCTGCCCCAGAACAGGCTTTTTTGGTCACCTTCTCCACGGCGAGCCCTCGTGCAGTCGTGGACGCTTTCATCGTTGCTCCTGGCGGGGCAGGCTCTCAGTCCTTTGGCATTGCGCATGGGTGGCAATGGAAACATGGGTGAGCAGTCTGGAGGCCAGAAGCAGCAGTACGCCAAGTGCCGCTCGTGTGGTTACAAGTGAAACTGGAGGAAGAACACGGCGTGCCACAGCTGCGGGCGGGCCTTGCAGCCAGCTCGGTCGCAGGAGCGCCCGCCTTCGGGGACCTGGGGCCCAGGCGGGGCCACCGAGCGCGCCCACAGCCGTCCCCGTGGCAAGGGGGCCAAGGACGCGCTGCCCACGCAGGAGGAGCTCTTGCGACAGCTGCGGGCCACCCTTCCAGTGGACGCCGATCGGGCCACCGTCGCCCAGGTCGACCAGCTGGCCCTCGCCGCCCCCGCCCGAGCAGCACTCCGACGTGGCGCTCAACCAGGCGCGGGCGCGGGCGCGGCGCGCCGAGGCGGCCCCCAAACGCTCCCACCAGACGGTCAAGGACGCGGAGGACTGGCTGGAGTGCAAGCGGCGCGAGCTGGAGGAGGCCATCCTAGAGGTCGCCGTGGCCGACGCCGAGGCCGAGGCGGCCCCCGCCGAGGCGGCCCCGGCGGGCCAGGCCGCTGCGGCGCCTGCGGGGGCCGCGGAACCGCCCGCGGCCAAGTAGGGGGCTGCCCTCGACCTGTCCAAGCTGCAGTCCGAGGTCCAGAAGCACTTCGGCCCTGCCGCCGGACCCATCAAAACCATGCGTGCGGACCTCAAAAAGATGCACGACCGCCTCAAGTCCGAGCGCCCCCGCTCCGCCGCGCCCGGCGAGCACAGCTCGGAGGTGGCGGCGGCCAAGGGCAAAGGAGGAGGGGCAGCGGCAGCTCCAACCCAGGGCAAGGGCGCGCCCCCCCACCATCCTGGCGCGCCTGGTCAGGCTCCTGATGGCGCTGGGGACCCGCCTGGGTCAGGCGCAGGCGGCTCCGCCGCAAGGGGGGGGGGGGGGGCGGGGGGCGGCGCGGCCTTCAGCAAGGCCCCCCTTGGACGCGGGCGCCAGGGCCAGGATCCTGGAGCGAGAGGCTGGGCCCCCAGGGGGCTCCCCTGCCAAGGTCTGAGGCCTCCCGGGCCCCACTGAGCCCAGGCGCCTCCCTCGGGTTGGAGCTCTCTCACTGGCACGGTGGTGATCTCGCTGCGAAGCGTCTGGCTCGCCGCGGTCTTCGGCGAGGTCGCGGGCGCCGTGCCGCGGGGCCGCCTGCGTCGACATTGTCTACGACGGCATCGTCGGCCTCGGGAGCTCCGCGGGCGAGGCGCTCCAAGCTCGTCACAGTGGTCGAAGGCAACGCGGTCTACCCCCCCAGCGGCGAGCAGGGCTACCAGGCGGAGGGCGGCCCCCGCAGCGCGGCGCAGCTCGCGGCGCATCGGCTGCGCCAGAGTCCGCTGCCGCCTTGGGAGCGAGACGCCGCTCCCCCCTCGCAAGACTTGGGGCCGCAGCCCATGACCAAGGACCGGGGTCCAGAGCGACGCGAGGCGCTGCAGCGCAAGTGGGTGCTGGAGAGGGCGCTGAGAAGCTACGCAGGCCACCGGCTGGAGGACCCGCGCACGTTAGACGACGAGATGGACTCTATGCGCTGGAAGAGGTACTGCGTGCCGTGCGCCTCCAGCTTTCTCGCTCATCCTGTGCATCGGCCCCTGGTAGATGAGAGGGCCGAGAAGGACGGCCGCGGCGACCGCGCCGCGGCCCTACTCGGCATGGTTCCGACAGCGGCGAGCAGCGCGGCGACGGTATTGGGAGTGGCTCCGCTCTCTTCAGCAGGACTTCCCTCGCGAGTGGGGCGACGAGCTCGCTCGGCTCGCCGAGGCCATGATGCGCGCGACGGAGGTCTTGGACAGCGGACATGGCATCCATTATGCCAGCTCGTCGCCACCGTCCGCCAATGGCCGCCCCTCGGAGCCCGCAGAGGCCGACCAAGAGGGTGACGGCCCATGCGCATCCACTCCCTGGTCGACGCCATCGGCCTCGGCCAGTTTTATCGCGTGTGCAGCGCTCTTGGTCAGGGATGTGCATTCCCTTGGAGGGTGCGGGGCGTCTTCGAGCTCTCAGCCTCCAGATATCGCGTGTGCAGCACCCGTGGCCAGGGATGTGTTTCCCCTTGGAATGCGCGGGGCGTCTTCGAGCCCGCAGCCTCCGGATATCGCGTGTGCAGCACCCGTGGCCAGGGATGTGCATTCCCCTGGAGGGCGCGGGGCGTCTTCGGGCGCTACGGCGTCTTCGGCGCGGGGCAAGGGGGCCAGGTGCAAGCCTGGCATGCAGCTTCGAGGCCTGAATGGTAGCGCGTGGACCTCCATCGTGGGTAACATCGATGAGGCGCCGCTGGAGCGGAAAAAACATCTTGTTCATCCAGGAGCACAATCCCTCGCACGACTACGTGGGCGACGTCAGTGCAGCTTGCCTCAGCAGGCACCTCACGGTAGGGCTCACCGAGTCGGCGGCGGGCCCTGGAGGCGGTCGCGCAGCGGGGGTGGGCTTCGTGGCGCCCCGCTGCCTGGGCCTTGCCTACCTGGACGGGGTGGCGACCTATGGCTTTTCACTTCCGGGCTCGCCCGGGCGCGTAGCAGCACCTGGGCAACAGGGTTCCTGAAGGGCGGCCGCATGCAGGTCACCGCCTACTTCTGGGTCAACGAGGGGTGGGCCATCCGCGGCCTCTCCATCCTCGAGGCCATCGGGGAGCTGGTTAGGGCCTGCGGCATTCCGCAGGTCTTGCAGGCGGACTTCAACAACTCGCCCGACTCGTTGCAGGCGGGCGACTGGTGCAGCGACGTCGGGGGCATCGTCTTCGCGCCCGATGCGGTCGCTTGCCGGGGCAGGGGCGGGGGCCGCATCAACGACTTCTTCGTAGTGGACACGCGCATCGCCCACGCCTTCGGCTGCGCGCAGGTGATGGATGCGTCGACCTACCCCCGCAGCCCCGTCAGCTTGGTGACCAGTCAGCCCTTGCGCATCATGGCGGGCTGGCGGCTGGTCAAGCCGAGGGCCTTCCCCACGCGTGTCTGCCCGCGGGCTGCCGTCGGGGGCCGCCCGACTGGCCACAGTTCGACCCCGACGCGCCGCGCGGCGATGACGAGCTGGAGGACCTCTGGCGCGGCTTCTCGGCTGCGGCGGAGGCTGATTTGCAGGGCGTATTCGACCTGGTCGGGGAGGACGACTTCGTCGGCCGCGGCGACTTCCCCAGGTGGGCCCGCGCCCCCCTGTCCGGCCCTGAGGCGCACGCCCGACCCCGAGGCGCGACGCGCTCGAGGGCGCGGCGCTGGGCGGCGGCCAGAGCAGGGGACCTGGTCCTGCTCGCGGACGCGGCGCGCCAGCAGGGCTCGTGGGCGCCCTTGGCGAGCCGCTGGCGCAGGCTGCATCGGCGCCTCGCCCATGGCGCAGCTCGCTGGTGCGCGGCCCTGGGCAGTATGAGGCAGGCCCAGTCCACCAGGAGCTCCTGGCCCTCGCGGCCCTGCGGTGGACGGGGGAGGCCCTGCGCGACGACGCTCCTTGGGCCGTGGCCTTGCAGCGCAGGGCCGCAGCTCGGGCCTTCGAGATCGAGCAGGGCCTGAAGAACCAGCGGGCCAAGGCGCGGCGGCGCGAGAGGCTGCGCGACGGCTCTGCGGGGGACGCTGGCTTCATCCACCACGTGTCCAAGTGGAAGCACAGCGCCACCCCCGCCCTCGGCGCCAGGGGCCGCGCCAACCTGGACATGTCCGACCCCCAGGTCGCCGTGGACGCCGCGGCCATCGACTGGATCGACCTCGACGGGCCATGGGAACGGGTGGGATTCCCCCGCTGCCTGGCCCGCCCCACCCCCAGCAATATCAGAAATAGTAGCCGAGCCTTCCCCGAGCACGCGGGAGTGGGGGTGGACAATTGGGGTGGGGGTTTCTGAGTGACGGGGGCCTCGATTTCTTCGCATCTTTTGTGGCCTTCGTCTCTCGCGCGGCGCGTTCCCCCCCCAGCTGCGGTGTGTGATATATTTCCTGCTTTCCAAACCGTCGGGGGGCACGGGGCCCATCGGCCTGCTCACCCCAAACGCGAGGCTGGTCGAGCGAGCCCACGCGAGCTTCTTTCGATTGGGGGCGATCGATTCTTCGTGGTTGCGATTTCGCGCCCCACGCGGGTGGCTCCGAAGATGCGACGCGGCAGCAAATGTTAGTTGAAGAGGGGGGGGCCCTCCTGGCGAGACGTCGGGCACGGTAGTTTTGGATCTCTCCACAGCTTTCGAACATTGCAGCATGTACCTCCTGCGGGTCGAGGGGCCCAAGCGCCGATTCCCGCCCCAGCTTTTAAATTTCCTGGTCTCTAATTGCACTAGTGAGCGTTTGGTGGCTTTTCGGGGAGTTGTCTCTACCCGCTCCGTGGTCACCTTCTCGGCGGTGGCGGCGGGGGGCACGGGGGGGGGGGCTCGCTGCCTGAAGCTAGCCATCCTCACTGTCACGGACCCGCTGTCTCGCATGTGTCCGACCCTCTTTCTTATGCTTTACGTTGACGACATCAGCTTCCAGGCTAGAGGCTCGGAGGAAGCAGTTTCGCCTCAGCTGTGTGATGGCATCGCCCAATATGTCGAGGCCGTGGAGGCCAGGGGCGTCGCCGTTTCCAGAACCAGGCCAGGTGGCCCTCCTGGCGGCCAGCGCATCTCTCAGTGTCCGAATTCGAGGGTGGGCCCATAGTCTCGGCCATAGCGTCCTGGGTCACAGCCCGCAGTTGGGTGTGGATTCGGTTTGAGGTGCCCCGATCCACGTCAGGCGTAGGTTTTCCCTCTCGAACCGACCAGGCCCGAATTCTGATGGCTAGCGCTCTTGGGGGGAACTCGGTCGGTGAGGATCGGGCCCTTCGGCCTTGGACCCTCCAATGCGATCCCCCGGTGGATGCTTGCGCGCGGCGCATGGTCAAGGGGGCGTCGGCTGTGCGGGGGGGCCGCCGAGAGGAGCTGATGCAGCAGGCCTGGAGGCGGGCCTCGGTCGCGGCCGCGCAGGCGAAACCTGGCCACAGCCTCTGGAGAAGTATAGAAGGTCCTGCTTCTGCCGTGCTTGCCACTCTCCGTCGTATGTCTTGGAGTTGGCCCTCGTTTTCGGTTGTGCAGCACCACCTGGGGGGGTGGGGCCTTCGCCGCGTCGCTCCCACATGCCTCGAGAAGAGGATTGTTGCCCGGTTTGAGTCCGTTGAGCATTCGGCCTGGGCCGCCGCCAGAAGCATTGGGATGGCTCGGCCTTTTCTGGGGCCCGTCAGGGTTCTCCTCCGCCGAAGGGCTCACCGATCGCCGCAGAGGCGATCGGCTATCCTCGCCAACCTCGGAGCGGTTTTGGGACCCAAGATAAAGTCTGGCGCGCGGGCTTTGGGGGCGACAGGTCTTGCCAGGCGCGTAGTCTCGAGGTGGGCTGTCAGCGCCGCCGCGCGCGCCGCTGTCCTCGCCAGGAAGCCGCTCGAGCGGAAGCGGCCGAGGCGGAGCATCTCCAAGGGATCGCGCATCGAGCTGATACCTCCCCCTCGGACTCTCCTTTCTGCTCGCGTGGCATTGTCGAGCACCCCTTGGATGATCCCTTCCTAGATTGCACGCCTGCCCAGGAGGAGCTCAACCCCAGTTTTGAAAACCCGCCCCTGGTCAGCGGCTGGGCCTGCTCCGACGGCTCGGGCAAAGGCCCGGCAGGGCTCGAGATTTCTGGTTGGGGTGGCGTTTTTCTGGTTTCTGGACCAGGAGGGGGCTGTGGCTAGGGCCATGCATGGCTCCCTCCCTGGGCTCCGATGCCAGGCGCCTGTTCTCCGTGCCGAGATTCTTGGTCCGATGAAGACCCTTGAATGCGCCGCCCCTACCCTGCGAGTTGGCATTGGCAACGGCGCCGTCATCCGAGGTTTGAGGCGCGGTCGCAAGTGGTGTTGCTCTCCCGAGCGGCCTCGCGCCGACCTCTGGGGCCGTGTTTGGTTTTTGTTCCAGGGGAGTTTTCCAGGAGACAACGATTCTTCCTATGTGAAAGTTTGTGTCCACACCCATGGGCCCCGGGGCAACTCCCGGGAGGCTGAGCTCGATTTCCAGAGGAACCAGTTAGCTGACGCCGAGGCCAAGGGGGGTGCCGATCTGCAGGCGATTCCCCAGTGGAAGAGCGCCACCTGGACCTCGCGGTCCGACGAAGCCCACGGGCTGCTCAGTCTGGTGGCGAGGGTGCTGTTCGGACGGGGAGCTTCGAGGATTCCACGGGGGGGCCCGACGCAGGCTCCGTCGGGCCCCGTCGGCGCCGCCAAGGCCCGCCAGCGGGGGAGGAAGCCCGCGCCCTGGACTGGACTCGGAGGTCCTGGAGGTTCACGGTCTGCTGTAGGTACGCCTTGTCCCTCATGGCCAAGAGGGGCCCTGTGGCGCAAGCCGTGCATGGGGAAGGTTCGGGTGGGCCGTCGTTTCGTCGTGGAGCGGGGGGGGGGCACCTTATCCCACCAGCACTGCGCGGTGAGGCCCTGGGCCATGATTTGCACCGCGCAGGTCACTTTACTTTCTGCGATCGGTGCGGTGTCTTTTCGAGCGAGCGGGGATGTAAGTTGGCGCAGGTGTGCGTCGGTCGGCCCGCCAACACGACCGCCGAGTATCGCCGCTCGCTCCTGCGCCGATGCAGACACCCTTATAACGTGAAGTTCTCCCAAGGAGAGGCGCGCCGCTCACTCTTACAGTGTGAGCGGGGCGGCGCCTTCTGGGAGAGAGCTCTGGACTGAAAAGTGGACGGGCGAGTAGAGGCACCTTCTCAGTGAGCCCGCCCGTCCATTTAAATTTCCCCGAAGGCTGACTGAGGCAAGGTTTGCCAGGTTGGTTCTAGCAGCAAAAAAACACCTCTTCCTCCTCCTCCTCCTCCTCCTCCTCCTCCTCCTCCTCCTCTCCTCCTCCTCCTCCCCCCTCCCCCTCCCCCTCCCCTCCTCCTCCTCTTCCTCCTCCTCCTCCTCCACAATTATCCAATATGAATATTACTTTCCCACTTCCCCTGATGACGGTTTGAAAGTATTCCCCCCCCGCGTACGGTTTTTTTAACAGGATTCCCCGGAATTGGGTTTTCGCCTGCATTGTTTTCCAACGTGCTGCTCTCTCTGAGGCGCCGGCCTCATTTTCGGGCCCGCTCGTTCCGAATCGTGCTCCCGCTGCAGCGCTGGCCTCATTTCCGTGCTTCCGCTTGTGCCGAATCGTGCTCCCGCTGCAGCGTTAGCATCTTTTCCGCGCTTCCGCCCGTTCCGACTCGTGCTCCCGCTGCAGCGCTGGCGTCATTTCCCGTGCCATGCCACGGCATACAATGCAATGGTAGGTTGATGCTACGCTTTGCGGTGCTCTTCTGCGCCATGCCATGCCGTGCTCTACAATGCATCGCGTACCCTTTCGGGATCATTGCCCTGCTCGACATCCGACTGTGCGCGTAGAGAGGGGATCTACGCCATGGTACGGGATGGGAGGAAGGGGTAGGATGTCAGAAATGACGCGAGCGCACCTAGCTTGTCCTCCTCCCCCTCCCCCTCCTCCTCCTCCTCCTGCTGCTGCTGCTGCTGCTGCTGCTGCTTCTCCTCCTCCTCCTCCTCGCCCTCCTCCTCCTCCTCCCCATCCTTTTCCTCCCCCTCCAAGTCTCGAGGAGGGACGCCGCCTCTGGCGAGACCCGGCAGCTCGGCACGCTGTACCACGGCAGCCACTTTGGCGAGAGGTCGATCCTGCGGGACGACGCGTGTTCCGAGTTCACCGTGGACGCGGGGCCCGAGGCCGCGGGGGACTGGGCTTCGGAGGAGAAGCATATTCAGGGGGCTGGAGCGGAGCGGCCAGTCAGGGGCAACGTCAGAGGATGGGAGTGGGGCGTGGGCTCAGGGGGGGATGCGTCGACCCTTGATTGCCCATTCGTCGGCGATAAGGGGCCCGATAGCCCGCCCTGCCCATGGACGAGCGGGTTCGATGTCTGG
Source organism: Prorocentrum cordatum (assembly GCA_963575745.1). Classification (NCBI taxonomy): domain Eukaryota; class Dinophyceae; order Prorocentrales; family Prorocentraceae; genus Prorocentrum; species Prorocentrum cordatum. Next base: position 16,736 of record CAUYUJ010014502.1, read on the forward strand.
GGCCTGTAGCTTCGCAGATCTGTCGGCTATGTATTGCCAGTTCCAGCTCGGTGTTACGGGCGGACCGAGGTAAAGAGATCGAGGTCGGTTCGGGGAGGTTACCCCCGTATTCTTCATGTCTGTTGGATGTTATTGTGCAGCCTGGGGAAGGTACCCTTAGATATTATGTTTGTTTTGGCCGACGGAGGGTCTCATGTTCTTGGGGGGCGTTCTTCTGGCCTCGGCCCGACTGTGCCCCCCCTGAGCCGACCCCCCAAACGTTCCCCTTCGGGCAGCAGGTACCCCCCGGAAGTTTCTTAGTGCTTGCTCTGGCAGATAGGGGAAGCTAAGCACATGCGAAGGGTGCGCCCTGGATTTTCTTGTACCAGTATCTCTCACCGTTGGAATTTGTTGTGTTACGCGATCTCCGCGCGGATTGTTTGGTTCTGCGCTTGGTCGCCCTTCCTGGCTTCCCGACAGGCGCCAGAGGCGCTGCCAGGGGGATGCCAGAGCAGATCCCAGAATCCACGCGAACCTTCGACAACGTATGTTTATGCAGTTTTTCTTATTCGAGCCTCTGCTTGTCCCAGCCCAGCTTCAGTGGCGGGGACAGCTCCGATGCTCCTGGGGTCCATGGTCATGTAGTGCTTTCTGCTTGTTCGGATGTTTATTATTCTTCTTCATGCTTGTTATATGTGTCTTCCTTCTTCTCCTCGATACACTGATGCCGCTGCTCGTCGTGGAGAGTCCGCATGGCCTCGAAGTTCTGGTCAGAGCGCTCCCCGAGAGGGTTCCGGGGAGTCGCGGTGTTGACACCTCGGATTGCCCCCCCCCGCCGCAGTCACGACGCTTTCTCTTCTGCGTGGGCGCAGCCGCGGTCGGAGGGGGGGGGTGCACCACCAATCCCTCTTGCAGACGCAGCCTCTAATTTTTTACTCTTTGCGAGGTGGACTGAGCTGGATGGTAACGAGGTTGCAGATTTTCGGATGAGGAAAAGTACCTATACCGCTACCCTTCCCCCGTTTCCCATCTTTTCGTGCCTCCTGGGCGGCCCTCGTCGCCACCGCTGGATTCGCCTCGAAATCCTGGTCAGAACGCACCCCCGGAAGATGTCTGGGGAGTAGCGGGATCGGTACCTCTCAGTTTCCCAAGAATTGGGCCACCAGACCCGTCGACAGTCTTGAGCCAGGGTTGTGAGGACATCGTTGTGCCAGTAGGCGAGGATATCTCACTGACAGTTCAGGCTCAGAAGGGGGCTAGTGTGGGCACGACTTTTATCCATATCCACTGCGTCTTGGACTTTCTGGGAAGGGGCGCCAACAGGCCGCGGCGCAGTGGATATGGATAAAGATCTGACCTCTAGGGCTGGACTTGTTTTGTCCATATCCACGGCGCCTCTGGTATTGGAGGAAGGGAGCCCGAAACTCCAAGACGCAGTGTATCTGGATAAAGATCTTGCCCGCAGCGAGGGTCGTTAGCTGGCAGTGTCAAGCCAGGGTGGTGGAGATGCCTCGGCGGCGTGCAGCTTTCGGACCCATGCCGCCGAGCGCTGCCGTGTGCGCTGGAGCAGCGGGGCGACGCTCAAGCAAATCGGGACGATCGAAACGGGTACGGAAAGAATGGGTGCGATGCCCAACAGCAGTTACTGCTCATCTTGTCGCTGTCTGCGCCGCCGCGGACGCTGTTCTTTGAAGACATCAAGCCGCCTGCCCAACCGCCTACCAAACCACCCCAACCCAACCCGAAGGCCCCGATTTGCCCTCCATTTCCATTGGGGGGGGGTCGGGGAACATTGAAAAAACACATGAAGCTCGCACCCCCCCCCAACCCGAAATTCTGGCGAAATTCGGGTCTTCGGGTTCGGTTGGGGTGGTCTGGTAGGTAGTCAAACAGCGGCCGCTGTCGGTTTTGGACAGCATTTGTTGTTGGGCAATGGACAGTTTTTTTTTCCGTACCCACTTCGGGCGTCCGAGGCCAGGGGCGAGCTGCCTCCGAGGCGGGCATTTGTCCATAACCACCGCCTGGGGGATCGGTCTTCTTGGACTTCCGCAGGCGGTGGACATGAATGTGTTCGTGCCCCCGGGGCCCAAACTATCTCCGTACGGTAGGTTCCGGCGGCGTTGGCACGCCGGGGAAGCTGGCGAAGGCGTTCAAGGTTGAATTCTGCGACGCGGAACCACCGAGGTACACGGTGACGCCACTGGACCCGACGGAATTCACCCTTGAGCGATCGGAGCTGCGATCGAAGGAAGGTTCAACGATCGACGCGGTGTCAAATACCTTCGCGCGCGCCGACGCCGCGAGAGCCTACCGTGTCCATTGTCCGCTAGTGCATCAGGACGTCGGTTCCCAGGCGGGAGACATGGATGATTCCCTGCCTCGCACTGCCGCGTGACTCCGAGGGTCGGGGACTTTTCTCTCCCTTCCTGGTCCTCTCGGGGGCGTCCACGTGGTCACGGCCGCGGTGGAGGGTTTCTCCGAAGGGCTTAGGCGACCCGTCCTCCTCATCCTTCTCCTCCTCCTCCCTCCTCCTCCTCTTCCTCCTCCTCCTCCTCCCTCCTCCTCCTCCTCCCTCCTCCGCCTCCTCCTCCTCCTCCTCCTCCTGCTCCTCCCCCTCTTCCTCCTCCTCCTCCTCCTCCTCCTCCTCCTCCTCCTCCTCCTCCTCCTCCTCCTCCTCCTCCTCCTCCCCCCTCCCCCTCCCCCTCCTCCTCCTCCTCCTCCTCCTCCTCCTCCTCCTCGGGTCGCCTACGGCCCCAGGGGTAATCGTGCATGCCGGGGTCCCTCGGAAGCTCTGGCCAGAGCAGGCAACGGCCTGGGGGGGTTGAGCTTGGGCACCCGGCAGCGGGGGGCTACAGTGGGCTTCGGCTGCAACCGCGGGTCCAGAAGTCAGCGAGCGCGTTCCAATACTCGCAAAGTGCCTATTTACAAACGTCCGAAAAAACAACACAGGTTTGCCCCGATGTAGTGGATCGCAGATCCCGCGCGGCGGATCCAGGCCATATTCGTGTAGTTCCTTTGCGAGTAGTGGACCGCGTTTGTCTGAAAAGGTGCTGGAAAGTTGCGCGTGTCCCTTTCCCCCCCCTGATGTATTCAAGAGGCTCGCGCCATTCCGCCGACCCGCTGTGGGGCCAGAAGGGGAAATGCTCGGCTTCCGATTGCGAAGGCCTTACGGCCGTTGCCGCCGACCCTGAAGATGACGAAAGACAACACGAGGGGGGGGGCAGGAGGAGGAGGAGGAGGAGGAGGAGGAGGAGGCGGAAGGGAGTAGGAGGAGGAAGGGTGAAGGGGGAGGAGGAGGAGGCCTTATGGATGTTGGTTGGGATGGCGTGGTTGACCTCTCGGGGGCGTCTGGAAGGCAACTTGAAGCCTCTTGGGGGCCGTTGTGGGGCCTCTTGGGGCCTCTTTTGGGCCTCTTGGGGCTTCCGGAGGCCGTCTTCGGCGCATCTTGGGGGCGTCTTGGCGCCGCTCGGGGGCCTTCTTGGGGCCTTTTGGGGGCCTCTTGGGGCTTCCCGGGGGCCTCTTAGGGCGGAAGTCTCGAATTCTCGGTTCCTCGTCCCCCTCTTGGCCGTTTCTTGGGCCCGTCTTGGGGCCCTATTGGGCCGTCTTGGGCGCCTCTTAGGCTGTCCTGGGGCCTTCTTGGGCCGTCTTGGGGCCCTCTTGTAGGCCTCTTGGGGCGCTCTTGGGGGCCTCTTGGGGGCCTCTTGGGCCGTCTTGGAGTGTCGGAAAGCCGAAAAGGCGAGAAGGCCAAAATCATTCAAAAACCGATGTAAAATTGACGATTTTGGCGCCTGGGGCCCTCTTGGGTGTGCTCTTGGGGCTCTCTTGGAGCGTCTTGAGGGCCTCTTGGGCCGTCTTCGGGCCGTCTTGGGCGTCTTGGGGCCATCGTTCGTCGAGTCGAGGCCCTCTTGTACCCTTTTGGGGGTGTCTTCTGTCGCTCTTGGCTCGTCTTGAAGCTTTTCTGAGCTCCGGGACCCCCCGGGGAGGATGCGTATCTGGGTGGCGACCCCCCCCGGCGACCCCCCCCCGGCGGGGAGGGTAGGGAGGGGCTTCGCCACGACTCAACTACGACGTTGCTCAATGTCGCTTTGGCTCGCGCGCTCAAGGAGACGGGGAACGACGAAGACGACGAGGGACAACGGAGACGGAGACGACGAGGACACGACGGAGACGACGACGACGACGACGACGACGACGACGGTGATCCACGCAAGACGACGACACCGGGATGTGTCTTCCACACGCCGACAGGGTCGGCGGATTTCTTGGGGGGCCTCTTGGGGGCCTCGGGAGCGGCCTTTTGGTTGGGGAGGCCTTTTCAGAGCTCCTTGGTGCCTTTTGGGGCCCTCGGAGGGCTTCTTGGCGGTCCCTTGGGGGCATGTTGGTCTTCTTGGGGGTCATCTTGGGAAGATGCCCCCCATCTAGAGGGTATTGCTCCCTCAGTGAGCGACCGCCCGATTCTCTAGGCGAGGGGGGCCAGGCTTCAAGCGTCTTGAGACCGCCAGGGCGCAGGCTTTCCTTGCGGGCATCAGCGTCAGGAAGCCCCTGTCGGCTCCTTGGGCAATCGGCAAGCGGCTCGGGATGACGAATTGTTCCCCTGGACGGTATCGAGGGGTTCGCCCAGCGCCAAAACGTTGACGAGCAGGCGGCGGAGGAGGAGAAGGAGGAGGAGGAGGAGGAGGAGGAGGAGGAGGAGGAGGGGGAGGGGGAGGGGATGAGGAGGAGGAGGAGGAGGAGGATGAGAAGGAGGAGGAGGAGGAGGACTAGGAGGAGCAGGAGCAGGAGGAGGAGGGTTCACTGCCCATTAAGGGAAAAGTCCAGGGGAGAGAGGACAAGAAAGACTGGGGCGGGTGCCCATCAGCGGAGAACTTTTTGTTCCCAGGCAAGGGATGACCAGCCCTGCCTGGGCCCACCGACAGGGCACCCGTCCCCAAAAACAGCAACATCTGTCTAACCCCCGCTGCGCTCAGCCTCAGTGCGGGCGGCGCCGCGGGTCTGCCAGCAGATGCGCGACACGCCAGCGTCCACCCAGGATGGCCGGAACAGAGGGCGAGGCTGAACAAGTGAACATCCGTCTCAGCTTTCAGCCTCAGGCTCGGCTCCTGCCGCCCTTTTGGCCTGGGCCTCGGCCCTGTCCGCAAGGACCTTCTGACCGAGCTCCTCGGCCTCAGCTCTGTCGTGAAACCCGAAAGCGAGCAGCACGGAAGCAAGCCCGAGTCTGGGAGCCACGGGCTGCTTCGAAAAAGGGACCACCCTCGGAGCTGCGTGCATGATCTGGTCTCCACCGTGGTCCAGTCCGAAGTGCCTCGAGAACCGCGCTCGAGTGACCTCCGCTGGAGCCTCACAGGGGCCAAGCGGCACGAGGGGGAACTCAGTCGGATGATGTCCATCCTGCAGCCTCTTGCGCACTGTATACGCCGAACCACCTTTGATCGGCCTTGTGCCCTTGCACTGGCCCTTGAGGCCCCGCTGCATCGGAGTAGTAGCATACTGCCAACACGAAGGGCAAAAAATAATGGGCTCATCACCAGGCACAGCACACTGAACTATACAGTGCTGGTTAACCCTCCAAGGGCGCACGCCACGGCTGACAATCCACTCTGGGTCTCCTGAGGCTGCGCCCGAGGGGAGATCAATGGCAGTAGCAGCAGCAGGAGGCTCAACAGGAGGAGGGGCGAGAGGATCGTGAATCGGGTCCGCCTCAGGGAGCTCTTCCACAAAAAGCCCGGGGGGGCAAGTCCCCACATCGACCGTCTTCAAAAAATCGACACCGAGATTATCTCGCGTCTCCGAAGCTCCCATCGCGGCCGAGAGGCGAGCCGAAAACTTGCAAGCCGATCGGGCTATAAAATGGCATCCTTCTAACATGTGCACATCAGCTTGCGAAGACCTGCCGAAAGCCGCTCCTTTCTTTGCAAATCGATCCGCCGCGGAGTTGCCATCCCGGTCGAACTCCGAGATTCGATCGCGCTCCACTTCTGAAGCGGTAGCGTGGGCTTTGACGTGGTCAAACGGGCGATTCACGAAATCCTCCCTGCTATGAACTCTGCGCCACAAATGAGCGCGTGGGTTGCACGGGCTGGTGGACGTTTCCACCGAACGGCAACAACTGAGCGTGCTCTTGCAGTCGGCGCGCAAAGCATATCTACCCAATACGTGTTGGGAACACATCAAGACAGCGTAATCCTCCCCGTCCCGGGCCGTGCCCGACACTCCAAATTCAGGGGGAACCCGCCCGAACAATGCTCCGACGTATCTGCGCTCGGCATCGTAAAGCACCACTGCCCAGCCCGGAACCCGCAGTGACGGGTGGAGCTGATCCAACCCCGAGCCGTCAGTGAAAACAAAACCTCCCTCCAGGAGGATTGGCAGCTGCACCTCGGCAGTCGTGTACAACCGCCAAGCTGGGTTGAACGGCTGGCGCCCCACGCACTGCCCTGGCTCAGGAAATACGCCGCGCGCAAACCGCTCCTGCCAGCCTTCTTGACTGTCTGTCATCCTAGCGGCTGCCCGTTTGAGCTCAAGTGGGAGACAATCCCTGCGCATCGCATCGTGGGCGGGGCAATGATAGCATCTGTGGAACAATGTTCCCCGAGCCCCCTGGCACAGCTGGCAAACGTCTGGCAAAGAGGGCTCCGAATCATGCAGCCGCGCTTGGGTCCAATGGGATCCCGAGACTAATCCGCGCAACGTATTTTGCTCGTGCCGGCCCCACGTATCCGACCAATCCGAAAACAAAAGCTCGAGGACCGGCCGCCAGCAGACATCAGACTAGCAATAGTAATACTATTAGAGGAGGAGGAGGAGGAGCAGGAGGAGGGGTAGGAGGAGGAGGAGGAGGAGGAGGAGAAGGAGGAGGAGGATGAGCAAGAGCAGGCGGAGGAGGAGAAGGAGGAGGATTACTCATGTTATATATAGAGTATACGAATGATAGTGCGAATCGCAGGAGTAACGCTAACAATACTAACAATACTAAGAAGAAGCAGGCGAAGAGGAGGAGGATGAGGGTGAGGAGGAGGAGGAGGATGAGGAGGATGAGAGGGGGAGGCCCATGTGAGGTACCAGGCCCATGAGAGGACGACCCGCGGTCAGAGGCTGGCCTCTATGGGGGGTCCAAGGGCTCTGGTCGAAGAGGAGGGGGTGCTGGACGAGTAGCAAGAGGAGGGAGAGGAGGAGCAGACCGAGGGAGGAGGCGGAGGAAGAGGAGGAGGAGGAGGAGAGATGAGGCGGAGGAGGAGGAGGACGAGGACGAGGAGGAAGAGGGGGAGGAGAGGAGGAGGAGGAGGAGGAGGAGGAGCAGGAGGATGAGGAGGCGGAGGAGGAAGAGGAAGAGGAGGAGGAGGAGGAGGAAGAGGAGGAGGAGGAGGAGGGGGAGGAGGAGGAGGGGTGGTGGACGAGTGAGTAGGAGAAGGCAGAAGGACGAGGAGGAGGAGGCAGGAGGGAGGAGGATGAGGAGGGGGAGCAAGACAAGTATGCTCGCACATGATCTTGCGCCGAGCAACGAAGCTGGGCGTGCTCCCATTCTTCCTTCCCGCGATGCCTGCATTGGGGGTTTTTATTTGTGTTCTGGGCAGCTGGACCTGTTTGTCGGTCTGGTGGCAATGTACTCGTTGTCGCCGCCCCGTCGCCGCCTCGTCGCCGCCCGTCGTCTGGGCTTGTCTGTCGGTCTGGCGGCTATTTGTCGCCGCCGTCGCCGCCCCCTCGCCGTCTCGTCGCTTCCCGTCGTTTGGGCCTGTCTCTCGATCGCCGCTCTTGTCGACGCCGTCGCCCCACATATTCTGCACAACATGTATTGCACATCGTAGATTGCGCAATTGCGACTTTACCACATATATGTATACACATATATATACATATATATATATATATATATTGCACCACGTGGGTTGCGCACCACATAGATCGCACATCATAGATTGCACCACGGCGAATGCACTACATAGATTGCACCACGTATATAGCACACACAGATTGCATACCATACGTTGCACATCATATTTTTAACAACGTAGATTCTCCTTCCTAACAAAGTATGAGGACCTACCCCCCGGATTTAGCAGCCCCCTTTTCGTATTGCAATTTGCGTATCATATTGCCCCATCGCCCATACTAAATCAGCCCTCGTATCATCCCAGCCAAACGGGCAACAGTTCCCCCCCCCCTCATTTCCTGCAGAACATACGGTGCGCGCTTTTTTTGGTAAAAAATCAAGCGCCATCAGTTTCCAAAAAAACCGTTGCAAAACAAAAGCGTGACGAAGTGCACACGCACGAGTCGTCGCGCGCCTGTGCCGAATTTTTCAAAACCTTGGGTTTCGCAGGGGGTTCAACATCGAGTGTGTCGTAACATAGAGCATACATATGGTTTCACACCAAGGATGTTCAATCACAGCTGGCGCTCGTGCCCCTGCAGTTATTTTCAACACTGAATATTCACATGTTCATGTTTTGCTACCAAACTGGTCTCCCGCGCGCGCATGTCGGAATCGGCCGGTCGCCCTTGCGCGTGTTCTGTCGCAAGAACTCCTGGCCACAGATGAGACGAACTTCGCACGCGCATGCCGGAATCCTTCAAACAGTATAAGTTTCGTACGGGTTTCAAATTTGACGGTCCCGACACAGATAAAACACGGTTTTGCAACGTCAGTTGCCAACAACAATTGCGCGCGCACTTGCGACTTGTCAAGATAACCATCGGCTTCCCAATATTGTCATCAATTTGTGCCAAGCGGGTTTCTCGCGCCGCATGCCAGGATCATCCGAACGCGCTTGCGCGCGTGCTGGGGGGGAGGTCACGATCCGTGTCAAATAAGACCACGCGGGCCGCTCGCCCGCGTCGGCCGCGCGCGTATGTCGAACACCTTCCAGAACTTTCATCACCGACGCGAGGACATCGTCATCGTTATCGGCGGGCGTGATCAACATCGGCGCCGTCATTGGCCTCCTCGTCGCCATGATGCCGCTCCCGCCCAAGTCACCGACTCGCACTGAAGTACCCGCTGGGAAGCGCACAGCGTTCAGCGCCACTGCGGCCGAGTCGGTCGCGCCGCACAGGCTGGTCGCCGTGCGCGCGAGCATGCGCGGGCTAGCGCGGCCGCAGCGATTCACCAGTCAACGCCAAGCACTCATCGCAATCGCCGTCGCATGGGTTTCGCAAACCAAGTTGCGAGTGGGTGGGTCGGCTGATTGCGCGAGCAGTGGAGTTGAAACCTCGGTGCGAGTATGGGTGAATTTCACCACATATATTGCACCACGTATATTGCACCACATATTTTGCACAGCGTATAACACCACATAGCTTGCACAACACCGAGTGAACAACCTGGATGGCAGCGCCCCACACCGTGCACAGCATGTACTGAGCTACATATGTAACTAATCATGTTACTGTATATATATGGATAAATGTATGTTCCTCGCACAACGTAGGTTGCGCAACATGTATTGCACCTCGTTGATTGTTTCACATGGACTGCAGCACTCATATCGCATCACGTATCTGGCCTTTCACATATTGCACAACATAAATTGTACCTCATTGGTCGCACCATTCATATATTCACGACATAGGTTGCACATCATATTTTGCACAAAGTAGATGGCACAACATCGATCGCACAACATGGATTGGTTCACGTTCATTGCGCACGGCACAGTGCTAGAACACAATGTCTGGCGTCACGCTGGCTAGCACTGTGTATTCCTATTTTATTTCTCTTTCGACTTTACCGCTTTCCGAGGGGCTCACGGTGTTGGCGTTCGACCGCGACATCCTGAAGCAGGTCACCTCGCGCCTCGACCTCGACAGCGAGGGCAACACCCCGGGCACACTTGGCAAGGTCGCCATGTCCGCGAAGCCGGACGAGTATCTCGAGAGAAGGTGGAGGAGGAGGAGGAGGAGGAGGAGGAAGCGGAGGAGGAGGAGGGTTTCTAGGTTTTGTCTTTTCTTCCGTCTTTGCCCGTGGGGGAGGGTGCGCCTTGGTCCGCCGCGCGCGGCGGCCGCGGCAGGCGGCGACCGTGGAGACGCCGCGCAAATGCGTACGCATCAGCAGGAGGATGACCAACATGTCAAGTCGTTTCTATGGCTTCCTTTCTTGGGGCGTCAGGGGGTCTCTGGAGGCCCTCGGGGGGGAGGGCTCCCAGAGACCCCCTGGGGAGCGAGGAGTCCGGCGGGGCTCGGACCGGGATACATCGCTCCAGAGCGCTCCGGAGCGCCCTCCGAGTGTTCTGGAGCGCTCTGGAACGGCGCGGCGCCCGAGACATTCTTCAGACCCGCCCGCTTTCATTGATTCTCGATTTATCTTCATCCGCGTGTACGGTCGGACCGGGTATTAGGTCGAGGTCGGTGCGGGGAGGGCACCCTGATGTTATTCGTGCCTGTTGAATGTTCTTGGGCATCCTGGGGGAGGGTACTCTCGAAATGTTGTTCAGTTTGGCTGGCGGAGGCCCTCCCGTTCTCGAAGGATGTTCTTCTGTCCTGGGGCTGGCTGTATGTTATCATCCTGCCTTCGTCCTACTTTTGGGCGTCCTTCGGGCGCCCCTGGGGACGTCGCCCGTCGCCACGGCCAGATCCGCCCCGGGGGCCTGGCTGGAGCGCGCGCCTCCGGCAGGGTTCCCAGAGGTCGGCATTGGGGGCCAGAGGCATGCAGCTCCGCGCCGCGTCTTAAGGGGGAGGAGGGAGGAGGCAGGAGGAGGGAGGAGGAGGCAGAAGGATGAGGAGGAGGAGGAGGCAGAAGGAGGAGGAGGAGGAGGAGGAGGAGGAGGAGGAGGAGGGGGCGGGATGAGGAGGAGATATCGATTATGATGATGACGATGATGATGACGATGATGGTGACGAGGATATGATGATTATGATGAGTGGTGAATGATGATGATGATGGATGGTGCTGATGATGATATTGATGATGATTATGATGGTGGTGGGGATGATGAGTGATGAATGATGATGGTGGATGATGATGATACTGATGATGATGATGGTGGTGGGGGGGATGATGATGATGATGATGATGATGATGATGATGATGATGATGCTGATGATGATGATGAGGATGCTGATGCTGATGCTGGTGAGCACGATGCTGGTCATGTTGATGAAGATGATGATGGCGCTGATGATGATTATGATGCTGATGCTGCTGCTGATGATGACGATGAAGATGAGGACGAGGATGAGGACGAGGATTGGGATGAGGATGAAGATAACGACGAGGATGAGGATGAGGGTGACGACGATCATGATGATGGTGATGCTGATGATGACGACGACGATGCTGGTGATGATGCTGTAGTTGTTGGTATTGTTGTTACTGTTTGTGTTGTTGTTTTTTTGATGATGATCATGATGATGGCGATGATACTGATGATTTTTATGATGATCATGATGATGACGATGATGAGACGACGGCGACAACGATTATGATAATGATGATGTTCCTGCTGTTCTGGATGAAACGACGATGATGATTCTCAGGATGATGATGCGGCTGATGATGATGTAGTTGATGATTGTTGTTGTTGGTGTTGGTTGTGGTTGTTGCTGCTGTTGTTGCTAGTGTTGTCTTCTTTTGTTGTTTTTGTTGTGATTGTTTTGTCGATGTTGATGGTGGTTGTTGTGTTGCTGTTGTCGTTCTTGTTGTTGCACTCTCATGTCTGAAGAACAATTATTGTTGCTCCCCCCCCGTCTGGTGCTCATTTGTTTGTTCGATTGAAGTGCCCTTCCCGGGGCTCGCACCTTTTTTTGATCTGGGAAAGTCTTGAGGGTCAAACTGTGTCGTTGGCCCCCGGTTTACAACAACAACGGCTCCCGCCTGATACTTCCTCACAATTTATTGAAGAATCGCGATCTCGCTTGGGACGTCCTTGCATTGTTCCACCGGATCGCGGCTCCCGCTTGATTTTTCCTTACAATGTATTAGGAATCGCGCTCTCACTTGGGGCTTCCGCGTTCTTTCGACACCTCTGCAGTTATCATTACCCTTCCGCCCCACTCTCCGAACATCCCGCTTCTTTTCAGGGTTCCACCGAATTTGTTTCTGACACCAGTTCGCGGCTGTACGTCCCCCCGTCGGGTATCCACGATATGTTATTTCAAAGGGGTGGTACGTGGCGCTGTTTATGGCGCGACCCATGGCGAAACTTCTTGTTAGATTGTGTTGGAGTGGCTGGCGCAAGCCATGGCGCAAGCTGAGTCGCCACTCGCACCGCAAATCATCGTCATCCTTCCTTTTTGTCCCTCCCCTCCCTTCCTCCGATCCCTTCGTCCTCATTCTCCCCCGTTATCTCTTGCCCTTCGTTTTCAAGGGCTTCACCAACCGCGCGTGGCAGGGAATGAACGTACCCCCCAAAAGGGGATACGATCGAAGACGAAGAGGGCGGGTATCCAGGGTTTGGGATACGCATATTGAATGGCACACGAACAGACAGGAGCGAACAGTCTTAAAAAGATTGTTGTTGTGGGTGTCTTTGTGTTTGTTTTTATTGTTGGTGTTGTTCGGAGCAGCCTTTGACCTGTCCCCGGCTTGCTGTTGAAGTCTGATTGTTTCTCAACGTCCAACTTGGACGCCCTTAAGTGTTACATCGATTCGGCCACCATGGGCTCAGGGCTGGCCCCACGGGGCCGGGGGAGTGGTTCGCACGTGGGCGGTGGCCACGCGCTGCCCCCACGGGGCTGGGGAAGGGGTTTGCGCACGGTGGGCGCCCGCAGCATTTTAGCATTGCGGTGGTGCCACAGAACGTGCACCCGCCACGGGGCCGGGGAACAGTTTGGCACGCAGATGCCACCGCGGCAACGCCATTTTGCAACCGCGCCATTCAACAACCTCCTCCGTCTATTCGTCGTCGTCGTCGTTCTCCTCCTTTTCTTCCACTTCCTCCTCCTGCAACCTCCTCCTCCTCCTCCTCCTCCTCCTCCTCCTCCTCTTCCTCCTCCTCCTCCTTCTACAGACCCTATTCCAGCTCCCAGGACTGCTCCCAGTTCCCACTACAGCTCCCGCCACTGTTTCCACTAACGTTCCCACTACAGCTCCCACGCCCACTACAGCTCCCACTACTGCTCCCATTACAGCTACCACCACTGCGCCCAGTACTGCGCCCACTACAGCTCCCACTGCAGCTCCTACTACAGCGGTTACTACGTCTCCCTCACGGAATGAGGACCCTCTCGCTGGCTCCCAGGAGGTGCCTGACAATAGAGTTCTGGCGACAGTCTCAGCGCAGCTCTCGCTGTAAGCTCCCGCGGGGCCAGGTAAAAGATTGGTGCATGGCGCACGGGCGTCCCTTGTCGGCCCC
>CAUYUJ010014502.1:32500-80000 GCA_963575745.1 Prorocentrum cordatum
CCTCACAATTTACTCAGGAACGGCGCTCCCGCTTGAGACTTCCTCGCAATTGATTCAAGATTTCTTCGCAATTTAATCGAGACCCCCGCTCCCGCCTGAGAACCCTTTACATTTGATTCCGGAATTTCGCTCTCGCCTGTGACTTCCATGCAATTTGTTCAGAAACCGCGCTTTCGACGCTTAGGACACACGCTGCGCCAAGGACGCCGTTACAATTTACTTAACTAGTAATCGCGCTCTCGCCATACTCAGGCATCCCGTTGAATGTCCCACCCGCCCGACCCGCCCGTCACGGGATCGCCAGCCCGTCGTGGGCTCCCGCCCGAGACTTCTTTCAGGAACGGCGCTTTCGCCTAGGACTTCCTCGAACGTTCACGCTCTTACCTTCCTGCTCCTTTTCCCTCTCCCTCCTCCCTCCTCTCCTCCCTTCTCTCTCCCTCTTCTCTTCCCTCATCCTTATGCCTCTCTTCCCTATCCCCTTTCCCTCCTCTCCCTCCTCCCTTCTCCCTCCCCTCTCCTGCCTCCTCCCTCCCTCTTTCTTTCTCTCTCTCTCCCCTCTCACACTCTCTCTAGTTCTCTACCTCTTTTTTTTGGTTTCTCTTTCTGTCTCTCTGCCTCTAATCAACCGCCCCCATCTTCGCTCCTTCTCTCCTGGCGTTTTCCCTTTTCCTTCGTCCCTCCCCCTCCCTTCCTCCCACTTTCCCTCGTTCTCCCTCTCCTCTTTCTGCAGGGCCCACACCAATTCAAATAGCGGGCGCCTGAACGGCCACGAAGGATTGGCCGCCAGTTCAGGTTTGCCCGCATGTCTAATCCCGCCGCTCCCCCGCAAAGAGAAATAATCCCCCCCAAAGGGGGTGTGACCGAAGACAAAAAAGGCGGGTATCGAGGGTGTGGGGAACTCGTTTTGAACGACGCACGGGCAAGTATGAGCGAACAGTCTTAGACTGATTGTTGTTGCCGTTGTTGATGAGTGTTGGTGTTGGTGTTGGTGTAGCTGTTTTTGTTTCTGTTGTTGGTGATTGTCATTGTTGGCTTCGCTGTTGTTGTTTCTGTGTTGATTCGCGTTGTTGTTGTTGTTGTTGTTGGTGTTGGTGTTGTTGTTGATGTTGTTGTTGTTGTTGTTGTTGTTGTTGTTGGTGGTGGTGGTGGTGTTGTTGTTGTTGTTTGTTGTTTGTTGTTTGTTGTTTGTTGTTTGTTGTTGTTGTTGATGATGTTGATGTTGATGTTGTTGTTGTTGATGTTGTTGTTGTTGTTGTTGTTGTTGCTTTTGCTGCTGGTGTTGTTGATCTTGTTATTGGTATTTATTGTTGTTGGTTTTGTTGGTATTGTTGTTGCTGCAGCTGTTGTTGATGTTGCTGATTTGGGCAGGTTTGGGCCGGGCGTTTGAGCCGCGGTTAACTTATTTACCTCAATTGGTTCTCCTCCGTCTCCTCCGCGCGCCTTGGTCGCATGAGGCTTGGCCGATCCGCTGCCGCTGCCTTCTTGTCGGTGCTCTCGCCGCTGACCCCGGCCAGTCGCACTCTCTGCGTCCGCAGCACTTCGGTCCTCCTCCTCCTTCTCCCTCTCCTCCTCCTCCTCCTCCTCGCCCTCCTCGTCCTCCTTTCCTCCTCCTGCTCCTCTTCCTGCTCCTCCTCCTCCTCCTCTTCCTTGTCCTGCTCTTCATGCAGCTGCACGCAGTCTGTGTCGGCTCTCACTCCGATTGTTGCGTTGCGTTGAAGGGCTTCAGTGGGCGAGCACACGCTAGCGCCAACACACGTTCTTAGGATCATCGACATGGCGGGCCAGAATTGTCCAGCAACCTTCTGAAACAGGGGCCCTCGATCGTCGGGGGTCGAGGTGCAGAACTCGGCAGGTACATGATGATGGTGTGCAACGACATGCAGTGCCGGGGTATTACGGGCCCCGCGGAGTCCGCGAGCGTCCTGGAGCCGTTGTCCAAACTCGGGGAGGGCGGCTTCGGGGACGTATTCTTGGTGAGGACCAGGGAGAAGAATTCAACCCCCGCTTTTCCCCCCTTCTCCCCTCACTCACCTCCCCGCCTCCCCTTGCTCCACGTTCGGCACGAACGAAATGGGTACGGAAAGAATGGGTACCATGCCCAACAGCAGTTCCTGTTCATTTTGAACGGGACTCGCTGTCCGCGCTGCCGTGGCCTCTGTCGATTTGAGGACGACCGCTGTTGGTATGGGAAAAGATTTGTTGTTGGGCATTGTGCAATTTTTTCTGTGCACATTTCGGGGGTCCAAGTCGCCTCCAAAGGTTCGGAACTAACGAGCCATGGTGTGCGCATTGTCTGCAGCTGGAAGCAGTTCTCGAGACCCAGATCTGTCAAACTGCTGCTGGGGATGGAACCATGTTGCCTGGAGGGACATGGTCGAGAGCACCGGGGCTGGGAGATTTGAAGATATCAAGTCGTCGGGGGGTTTGGGCCTGGTGCCGATCTATACCAAACCGAGCTTAGAACTGCCGGTTCCGCGGCTCTTCTCTCGTCTTCTTTTGGTGGGGTCTCTTGTGGGTGCCACGGCAGGCGTCGCCTCGGGGTGCAGGCCAGAGCGCGGCAGGGGAGAGGTCCAGAGTCCAGCGGAGAGGCGGTATCCGTCCGGTGAGGGCGTTCGTTAAGGAGTGTGCCCAAGAGGCTGTAGACCCTGGGGGGTTCCTGATCAACCGGGCGCGGCGGTGATGTGCATGGCCGATCCACGATGGGAGTTCCGCTGGCTTCCAGACCCTATGGGTTCCCTATCGAAGGCTTCTGCACCCGACGCCCCCGCCGTATCTTTTCGGCCCCCCCGTGGCCGCCCGGCGGGGCGGGCGAGGGGGAGCCGGTGTTCGGGCTCCCCCCCCCGCGTGACTCGGCGCGGCTCGGGCCGGGAGCCGTCCTCGGGGAGGAGCAGGGTGACCCAGCAGCAGTACGCGCTGAAGCAGATCTCCATCGCGAAGTGCAGGGAGACGGGCGCCCTGGACCAGGTGCGAACGGAGAGGGACATCATGGCCAGGATGGACACGCCCTTCATCGTCCACTTCCACGGGGCTTTCACCGACGAGGTGCACATCTTCTTTGTGATGGAGGCCGTCACGGGGGGGCACATGTTCGGGCTGCTGTGCAACCACTCGGACGTCCTGTTCTCCGACAGCCGGCCGCGAGGCTCCGCCGCAATGTTCTACATTGCGTGCGTGGCGCTGGCGCTCGGCTACTTGCACGAGCGCTTCATCGCCTACAGGGACATCAAGATGGAGAACGTGCTGCTGGACTCCCGCGGCTACGCCAAGCTGTGCGACATGGGCTTCGCCCGCTTCGTGCTGGGGAAGACGAACACCTTCCTGGGCACCCCCGACTACATGGCCCCAGAGATCATAGACCCGCCGCACGCCCACGACAAGAACGTGGACTGGTTCGCCCTCGGCGTGCTCGCCTGCGAGCTGCTCACGGGCCAGGCGGGGCCTCTCTCGAGATCCTTGTCGCCCCCACTCGAGACCGGATTCGGGAGCGAAGCCGGGACGTGCACGCACACGAATCCACATTTGGTTTCGAAAGTTCGCATTTCGCGAACGTTCGTAGCACGAGGCGGGTCTTTCGGACTGGAGGGCCAGATTCATGTACGTGGTTGGGCGAGCACGTCCTTTTGTGGGCTCCCTCCGGATTCCAGTTCCAGCCGGCCCGATCCCATCCCCATTCCCACATTCCGACGATCCGATGATGCCCGTTGCTTGCATGGCGTGGTCGGACATCCTGGTGGTGAGGAGGAGAGTAGCAGGAGGAGAGGAGGAGGGGAGGAGGAGGAGGAGGAGGAGGAGGAGGAGGAGGAGGAGGGGGAGGAGGAGGGGGAGGAGGAGAGGCGGAAGATGATGATAAGGATGACGGGAACCAGTGTACACCCAAGACGCATCAACGATGTTGCAATGAACCCTCCCTCCCAGTTGCTTTTCAGAGGTCCCTACCAGAATTTGTATTCATTGTGGGAGCCCCATCGGCAAACAACCGTCTGCGAGTCCTCACTCAAGCGTGCTAAAACACAATACCTGGGATTTCAGCGCCATGAATCAGCGTGACTCTTGCGCCCCGACAGTCCTAAGGTGCGCCAGAATGATATTCCAGGGACTTCAACGCCGCGAACCAATGTGACCACTGCGTCCTGCACTTTCTAAATCGAGCCAGAACGCAATTCCAACGTACGAGCCCTTCTATAGGATGCAAACTTTGAAGGCGAGAGCCACATTTTGAATGCAGGCTTCCTCCATCATTGAATCAGATGCAAACTATGAATACGAGTATGCCAGGTGCTAAGGCGAGAGCCTCATGTTGAACACCACCCGCCCTCCACCTTTGAGTTTGTTGCAGCTTGCAAGCTTCAGGGCCATACGAGGAAGTTTCATGCGAAACGCCTGGCCTGCCCTACTGACACGTCTGGGTGGCCGACAGGGTGGTGTTATTTAATCGCTCATTCCTCAGACTGCACCACTGTTGGTACACGTTGGTGAGCGCGGGCGAGAAGGATAGGGGATTCGATAGTGGAGGGGGAAGAGGAGGAGAAGGAGGAGGAGGAGGAGAGGCAGCAGCAGGATGATGATGTTGATGATGCTGATGCTGATGATGATGCTGATTATGATGATGATGACGATGATGATGATGACGATGATGATGCTGATGATGATGACGATGATGATGATGTTGATGATGATGATGAGGAGGAGGAGGATGAGGAAGAGGAAGAGGATGAAGAGCAAAAGGAAGGGGAGGAGGAGGAGGAGGAGGAGGAGGAGGAGGAGGAGGAGGAGGAGGAGGGAGGGGGGGGGTAGAGGAGGAGGAGGAGGTGGCGGCGGAGGAGGAGGTGGTGGAGGAGGATGAGTAGGTGGTGATGGTGGTGGTGGAGGAGGAGGGGGGGAGGAGAAGGGGAGGAGGAAGAGGAGGAGGAGCAGGAGGAGGAGGAGGAGGAGGAGCATGAGGAGGAGGCGGAGGCGGAGGAGGACGAGGAGGAGGAGGAGGAGGAGGAGGAGGAGGAGGGAGGAGGAGGAGGAAGAAGAGACGAAGGATGCGCAGGCTGAGGCGGAGGCGGAGGAGGAGGAGGATGAGGAGGAGGAGGAGGAGAAGGAGGAACAGGAGCATGAGGAGCAGGAGGAGCAGGAGAAGCAGGAGGAGGCGGAGGGAGGAGGAGGCGGAGGAGGAGGGGGAGGAGAAGAGGAGAGGAGAGGAGGAGGAGGAGGAGGAGGAGGAGGAGGAGTGGGAGGAGAGGAGGAGGAGGACGAGGAGGAGGAGGAGGAGGAGGAGGCGGCGGAGGAGGATGAGGAGGAGGAGGAGGACGAGGATGAGGAGGAGGTGGAGGAAGAGGCGAAGGATGATGATGAGGATAATGATGAGGAGGAAAGGGGAGGACGAGGAGGGAGGGAGGGAGGGAGGGAGGGAGGGAGGCTGAGGAGGAGGAGGAGGAGGAGGAGGAGGAGGAGTGGGATTACGCCCTGGAGAGAGTCGCGCCCCTCCTATGCCGTCTTGAGCAGGCAGTAGCCCCGCTGGCTACGGACCCAACACTAGCACCGCCTGCGTTCGGTGGCACGGCGACGCAGCGCACCAGGCGGAAATTGCTGGACGCAGCTGCTTGGTGTCGCGACGTCCTCCTCGTGATCGCCGGGCACGCAGCAGGGAATGTCCGCGTCAGCGCTCCCAAGGCTCTTCGGCCTTGCTCCCCTTCCACCCCCCCCCCCGCAGTTGCGACTACTCGTCCTTCGCCGAATACAAGCAAGCAGCGGCTGACGCTGCTTGGGAAAAGCGCAGGGCCACGTTTAAGAAATACCAAGCGCTGCGGGATTCGTGCCCGAGTCAGGCGGAGCAGTTCTTGTCAAAATGACTTAAACAGGCAGCGATTTCGGTGTTGCCTTGGAAGACAAGCAAACGGGCAGCCTCCCCCCAAGAGGGCGCATGGTAGAGGAGCTCGTCAAAGACCTCTTCGCGCGCGCCCAGAACGACTTCCCCCAAGACCCAGAAAGCGTTTCCGCCCTCGGGTGACAAGTATCACTACTACGCGAGAGTGGCACCGCCCCGGGGTGCTTGGAGAGCGCAGGCAGGCCCTCCCCCCAAGCACGTCGGGACGACGGCCCATTCAGCAACACCGAGGTCGCCGAAGCAACTGCGAAGCTGCGCCCGGATAGCTGCGCGCTGGGCTGCACCACGGCGATGTTGCGCGCGCGCTCCCTTGCGGGCCGAAGGGTGACAGCCGCCCTCGCGAATTTCTCTCGTCACGTGGGCTTGACGTCCTCTCTATGGTCTCTGCGGAAGTTCACCCTTATCCGCAAGAGCGGCCCGAAGTTGGTGAGGTCGTCTACGTGTTTTCGTCCAATAAGTATAGCGTCTGATTTCGCGCAACTCATGGATGCTTCGTGGGTGGGGCGTTCTTTTGATTGTATCCAGCGCTTCTGCGGGGATGCGCAGGTAGGGGGCGTCTTGGACCCAATATCGTTGGTGCTCGCCCTTTTGCTGGTATGTGAACTCCAGCAGTATGCCGGGGTATCCACATACATTGCCTTTCTGGATTTGAAGCGGGGCTTTGATGTGGCAATTCACAGCGGCATGCTCGTGAACACCATCTTGGCTGGGATCAGCGGCAGCGCTTGGCTTTGGATCGACGATGTTATCCGTGAGGACAAGCAAGTGCTGGTATTACATGGTCTCCTCTCGTTGACATTTGTCCTAGCGTGTTCACTGCTATTCCAGACCGCGCGGGCGACCTAGGCGGGCGACCATGCGAGCAAGCCGCCGCGGCCCTTGCTTCCCTCCCCTGTTTGGCCGACCGTCTTGCCACTGCCGAGCTGCTCGGCGAATCTTTTTTGGACCCATCCCAGTATATCGATGATACCGTCACAGCGTGCTCCTCAATTGGGGCGCTCCGAGCAGTCCTGGACCAGTCTATCCCTTCGGCGACCGTGCGTTACGCCCGGCAGGCCAAGGCATCCTTCAAGTTTGGTCCAGACAAAACGTCTGCTACAGTCAAAAACCCCAATAAGGACGCGCGACTTTGCTCAGGGTACCCTTGCGTCCTTGCTCTTCCTTGCTCTTGCGTCCTTGAGGTTTTCGTCGTCCACCGCCCCAAAAATCCCAACTTCGGCTTCCAAGGGTCTTGCGTCCTTACCGCGCGTCCTTATTTGGGTTTTTGACTGTATGGTCATCGGCCAGAGCCCCACTTTCGACTCCACCGACATGGGTTTCGATCTTTGCGCGTCGAGAGTGATCTTAGGAGTCGCCTTCAGTGCGGATCTGACCTTCAGCTCTTTCGCACGTTCGTTGCTCGCGCGCGGGAGAGGGCCCTCTGTGACGAGCTCTACCAGGCTGCAGATGCGGGCGGCTGCCCTGCGCCAGTCTTCGCCACGCAGGTTCCTACCAGGGTGGAGGGGGCCGTCTTGTACGAGGCCGCGCTCCTCATCGACGCGCCGCGCATCGAGTCCGATTTGAACAACCTGTAGGCGTGGTTGGGCCCGGGCAACTTTAGGCTGTAAGAGAGGGCCGCGCCTCAATTTGGGCGCTTTCTAGGATCCACTGTGGGTGGGGGAGGCGCCTGGGCACGCGCATGCTGGAGCAGGCGATTATGGCGAGGGCGCGTCTTTGGCTACTTCCCGATGGCCACCCCGCGGTAGTGATGCGGGAAGCAGCGCGCACTTCGCCTGCTCCGTCGTGGTGGAGGAGCGAGGGCAACCTACTTGTTGAAATGCCGGGCGGCCCGCTCCCAGATATAACCGAAGTCCCCCAGCTCGCATGTAAGATCGCCGCCGCGACAGCGGCGCCGGAAGACAGGAAAGCTCGCCTGAAGCGATATAAATAGGAAGTGATCCGCCCGGTTCTTCGCGAATGTGACCGATCGGCTTACCTTTCTGCGGCCAATCGCCCTCTTCCATCCTTCGGCGTCCCTTTCTCCTCCCAGCCGCAGGCAGACGCCGAGGCGGGAGCAGTATTGAGGGCATAGGATGACGTGGGGTCGCTGGACTTCCGCCTATGGGCGGTATGCAGGATCAGCGGGAGGTGGCCGCTCCCAGTGCTTGGTGGCGAGGACGCGCCGGTACTGTTATTTAGCTGTGGTGCCTGTCCGTGCGTAGACGTGCCCGTTACTCACGCCCTATTGGCGTGCGCGGGCACTTCCGAGCTTCGCAAGGAGCTCTGGCAGGGCACCCCCATGCCACCTCTTCGGTCCACGAGGGCAGTACTAGCTGCACTTCCGGGCCCGAGCGAGGCCCTGCCCACGTCCGCTTCGTGGCACGGGCGCTCCTACTATGTGGTCGGTGTCGCGCAGAGGCAGGCAATGCAGGTATGGCCGGAGTATGACCAGCAATTGGGGTGGGTCCATCACCGGGCTGGTTCAGCAGGGGGAGGTTGAGGAGACGGCAGGTGTCTGGCTGGGCTGGGCACGTGTCCGTCGGCGTCTGCACGTGGCGGTGGAGGTGGAGGAGGAAGGCGGACGCGGAGGAGGAGGAGCGAGGAGCTACGAGCGTTGCCACCGGAGGGGGAGGCGATGAAGGCGAAGGCGGTAGTTAGGGGCGAAGGTGGTGGCCACAGGTGAGCCGGCAGCGTTATCCAGCTGAGGTGCTCGCCCTGGTCGTGTTTGGTACCCACACCAAGTCGGCGTGCGTCAGCACTTCCGAGCTTAGCAAGGAGCTCTGGCAGAGCACCCCAGTGCCCTCCTTGGGACCACGAGGGCAGTAATTACTAATTGCACCTTCTGGGTTGGAGCGGAACCACTCGTGCGAGGACAGGCCGTGCTGGCGCGGCAGCGTTCTGAGTGCCCAGCAGGACTGGCGGGCGAAAGAGCCCGTTGGCTCCCTCCTCGGTGCGCCCTTCCTACCCGGCGCGTGGCGGCGCGGCGGTAGGGAGAGAACTGGCGTGAAACGAGAAACGGGAAACGAGGGGGAGGAGAAGGAGGAGGAGGAGGCGGATGAGGAGGAGGAGGAGGATGCTGATGTTGAGGAGGACGAGGGGGAGGCGGCGGCGGAGGAGGATGCGGAGGCGGTGGCGTAGGAGGAGGTGGAGGCGGAGGAGGAGGTCGAGGACGACGAGGACGACGAGGACGACGAGGACGACGAGGACGACGAGGACGACAAGGACGAAGAGGAGGAGGAAGAGGAGGCGGAGGAGGAGAAGGAGAAGGAGGAGGACGAGGAGGAGGAGGACGAGGAGGAAGAGGATGAGGATGAGGATGAGGATGAGGATGAGGAGGAGGACGAGGAGGAAGAGGAGGAGGAGGAGGAGGAGGAGGCAGAGGAGGAGAGGAGGAGGAGGAGGAGGAGGAGGAGGAGAAGGAGGAAGAGGACGACGAGGAGGAGGAGGAGGAGGAGGAGGAGAAGGAGGATGAGGAGGTGGTGGTGGAGGAGGAGGAGGAGAAGGAGGATGAGGAGGAGGTGGTGGAGGAGGAGGAGGAGGAGGAGGGGGAGGAGGAGGAGGAGGAGGAGGAGGAGGAGGAGAAGGACGAGGAGGAGGGTGTGAGTGAGTGAGGCGATGCCGACGGCATGCTTTCCCGAGCAGCAGAAGAGGCAGGCGGTGGAGGGGGGCGGCGGTGGCGATGGGCGGTCCTGCTTGCCGAAGCGGTGGAACAGCCGCGAGCGCGCGCGGGGGAGCGCGCCACGTCGCTCGCCGCTCCGACTGCACACACACAATTGAAGTTGCCCTCGCGTGGTCGTCGTCGCTCTGCTCAAACACTTGGGAGCTCGATGGGTGCTATTTCTATTCAAGTAGTCTTGCCTATGTTTCGGGACCTTTCTTATCTACACGAGGCTTACCTTGGCTGACTAGCTGGGACCGGGCACCGTACCCACAAGCTGTACGGAACCACACGTCAAGGGCTGATTGGTATTGTATTTGATAGTCCTGTTTACCCACCCACCCACCCCCAGCCAGATGCAGCTGAGCCCCTTCAGGACGAGACCGACACCCCCCAGGTTTTGCAACTTGAAGCATAGACTCTGCCGCCACTCCAGGATCTCTGATTGGCTGGCTAAACTGCAGCAGCGCTGACACGAATTACCAGACTCTGTTAGAATATGTTCTGCATACAAACCCGAAGCACAAATTTGGCCAGATGGGAGAGGCAGGGAGAACCTCAGGGCCAAGCTTGGCTCTTGTTTCCTTCCCCTCCAGGGCCAGCATCCCCTTTTCTTTCCCCGTGGCGTCTAGGGTGGCTCTTAAACGACAGTGACGTACCATGACAGCTTTTTCCTCAACCACGTGCACTCTATGGCGAGTCTGTTCATGTACTCTGCATTCGCCAGCCGCAGTCTCGGGCGCTTCATCTACTGTGACGTTGGCTAACCTAAACCACTCGGGATATCGGCGCTCATACACTGCTTTGCCGTCTAGATCGGCAGCACAAAGCTCAACCACAGTGAACGGCTCACGCTCACCGAGAAACTCCTAGCCTAGCTTCTCCCACAACTCGGAGTCTTCCCTTCAGGGCGAAGGTGTCTTGTACTTTCCACCCGGGCACGACGCCGAGATTATCACAGCTATAAGTGAAATGTCCTACCGAAGTTTGGCACGCTTGGAGCAAGCCCAACCGCTCCCCTCGACCGACGGTTTGCTCAACGCCTGGGAGGGGACCGTGGATATTCCCAAGCACGTTCACGCTTGTATTGCTATTTCAAGTCTGGTGGCTACTTGGGAGGCTCTAACTTCATAACAGCCGCTTCTACACGCCTCAATCTTGGACCCGAGGAGTCGTTTCCCCCCTGGCATCACCTGCTACGACTGATGGCTGTGACACACTGCCTCCACCTAAGGAACATTTTTCACTTCTGCTAATCTGACTGCCGTAATCCAATCTACATCTCGAACTGGGGTCGGCATGTCTGTCAACTTGTTCGGGATGAGACCTCTTTGTCAGACGCATTAGGTTGCTTCATGCTGGCTGTACGCTTCAGGAAGTATTGGATCGTTAACGTGCACGTTTTATTGTCTTCAGTACGTGCACAGCCCCAACCGCTATCGAACATATACTCAGGCTTCTCTCGACATCGAGTGCATTCCTTTGGAACCTTTGATGGAGCCCATTCATGGCACCGATACCTTGGCCAATTGCCCCCCGTTGCTATGGCCACCATGTCAGTCAGTCAGAAGCCTTGCACCAGACGGTGCGCTAGCAGATATGGAAAACAATGCACTACATGTGCCACAATCGCACGGCCGACGCCCAAGCTTTAGCTGCACTGCCCTCCGGGCGGAATTGATCAGCAAGGCGAGCGGCGGAGCCGGCCACGCGTAGACAATTGTTCATCACCATGTTGCCCCAGTTCTGTCTGGGCGGACCCCTTGTCCGAGGTCCTGATGGCGATCGTATGTCAAAGCTGCCAGGTTCAAACACGGACATGCGCACCAGGTCTGTGTTGGGGCGTCCCGCCAGCTTGCGTATGAAAAGCATCTGCTGTTTACAACTTTGCTCGCTCAAAGGCCGCTGCTCCGCCATGCTCAAGACAGTGCGATTCGAAATTCTACTGTAGTATGAATGTGGCACGCGGAAAATCCTCCGCAGACACTGGGCTTGAAATCCGTCGATTCTCCGGCGTTCCGCTTGATTCAAACATAAAGTAAACAAAGCATATGTTAATTAAGCAACTACGCAGGCGTTAAAAAATACGCACCTTCTTGCAGCGGGTCAATGCAGCATGCGACCAAATTGCGCTCAAGACGTTGAAGTCTAGCCTGGCCGCACCGAGTCTGCGGTTAAGCTCCGCGCCGCTCTGGCCATCTGCGGACAGCAGCGCGCCTGAATATACCAAGGTGCTGGTTTCATTCACCGCCTCACCTGCGCAATTGACTAGATGAGCTCCAGTGCGAACGCGCATCACTTCAACCTTGCGCGAAGTCAAGCTCAGTCCATAATGTCGCCCACATTCTTCTATGCATGACATCAGATCTTGGATGATGTCTGGGTTAGCGTCCAGCAGAAGAGTATCGTCAGCGTACACCAACTCCCTGACAAAATGCGGCTGTGGAGCACTCGGCATGCGCACCTGGAACATGGAGTAGGCATATGTTAACGACAACGTTGTCATTACTATTGGGAAAAGAAGCGGTGATAGCGGACAACCCTGGCATATCCCAATTTGCTGGTTCCGCTCCGCCGACAAGGTGCCTGAGTCGGAGACGACGAAAGACCGATCGTGGTACATCGATTCAACCATGGCGACAAATTTCGAGGGGCAACCGAACCTCCGCAATGAGATTGCCAGGGCGCCAGGCGGCACTGAGTCGAGGGCCTTTGACCAATCCATAGCAAGTAGCAATGACGAGCCTTGCTTCGTCGCCCAAGCGTCCTCGAGGATTCGTCTGGCCAAAAATATTGCGTCGCCAGTCCCACGGCCAGATCTGAAGCCAAATTGGGTGTGCCAGATGCGATCTTCAGTTCCAGCTTGCTTGAACCTTTCCAACGACATCATAGCGAAGACTTTGTATCCTATTGGTAGGAGGCTGATGGGCCTGTAGTTGTCGCATGCCGACGGGTCGCCCTTCCTGTAAATCATCGTAACCTTGGCCTTCTGACACGCCTCGGGCACGCGGGTGTGTGACCATACAACGTTGCACAATCGAGTAACCCCAAAAATCGCGGCCTCCCCATCTTCGGTCACGGCCTTCCAGAATTCCAGCGGAATATGATCGAGTCCAGCTGCACGACCGTTCTTCAGTTTCTGCGCGGCCTCTCGGACTTCTGACTCCATGATGGCGCCGAGCCTCATTGGCAGCTCCTGGTGGATGTTTTTGCTATTCGGGAGGACCGTGGTCGGACGTACCGCCAACTGGAGTTGCTCCAGATGCTCAGCCAAGGTGTCTGCCCGCCTGTCGCTGTCCACAAGTTCGCCGCTGCTGTCCCGTAGTCTGCCAGATTGTCGTGTTCGCCCCTTGCGTAACTTCCGGATATGTGCCCAATCGCCTTCTTCGGTATTTTCCTGAAGCCAATGCGCCCGGTCACGGGCGACTGATGCTCGGATATGTTTTGCATTTTTTTTTTCTTCCAATTCGTCCCTTTGGCGCCTTGCCTCCTTTCTCCTTGAAACCAAACTGAGATTGCAACTGCTCGTCCAGGGGCGTCTCGGTCGATGGCGCTCGATGGGCACTGTGGATTCCTCTGCCCGCCGAAAGCCGTCCACGAGACGAGACCACGCAATGTTCACGTTTCCCTCATCAGGCGCTGTGTCCTCATACTGCTCCATCGTCTCGCTGAGGCAATGTCCGAAAGAAAGCTTCGCTCCAGGCTCCAGTACTGATCGCATGTCTCGTTGGAGAGTTCGTTCAACTGGGCTCTTCACCACCTCCATCTGGAGCACGGCATGCAGCAGAAAATGGTGAGACGACAGCGGCGCATGTGTGTGTGGGAACTCACGGCCTTCACGTTGTGCAGCCAGCTCTGCTCACTCACACACACACACAAAGAAATCGATCTGCGAGTGGGTGTGTAAAGATACGCTCTCCCCAGCTGGGCGGCCCACGTTGTAGCACGTGGCAAGGCTACCCAACGGTAGCTCGTAGAAGGTGTTGGCCAGACTCATGGCGAGCTGGGTGCACGCCTCCACCAGCAGATGCCGGTTGGCGTCGGGCTTGCCTTCCACGCCAGGTAATGCAAATTCATGCGGTCCTACCACATTCGATTCGCCAGCAAATTGCTCGTATAGCCTCGCGTCCATATCTCCCAAAATCAGTTTAGGTCCGTGTGCCGACGTCTTGTCCACCAATCCGAGAGATCGTTGTGAAGAAATTTTGCCTTTTAACGAAGTCGTGACCACTGTGTGGAGCGCATGCTTAACAAAGAGTGGCTATGCCTCCTCTAACCCGTAGTTTCAGCGATGCCATTTTGGATGTCTTTTGGCGGAAAGCAATGATGGACCTCCGTGCTCGCGGCGCAATTATGAAGCTGACGCCTGCTCGATCCTCGTTTTCGTCTGCTCTGCTCTCGGCGCCCCCTGATAGCACAACGAAGTACCCCGTGTCTGTGACGAAAGTGTCTGATAAATGCTGCCATGTCTCCTGGACACATAATGTGCCAATGCTCTCCCGTTCCATGATACGTTCGAGCTCCACTTGCTTTGCAATGGTGTACCCCTCGATGTTCCACAAAGCAATCGTGAATTCAGAACCGGAGGGGCGCAAACGGCCGCCCCTGGCTGCAGCAAGCGGCGTCTTGGCTAAGCCACTCGACCAAGCGTGTACTGCAGTACTCTCAGAAGCTGGTTGAATCACCTGGTAAAAGGACATGGTTCCAGATCTCTTGTGTGAAACGTCTCTGCTACCGTCCCGCTGGCACCCTCATCTGCTATGCTGTCCGCCGCCTTTCCCTTGGGATTTTGCCTTGGCCCCCATCTTCCCCACGCCCTTGGAAGCGACAGTATCGAGCTTGCCAGTAAACTTAGAAGTGAGATCGAGGAAGTCGGGATAAGATGCATCTGTCAACCAAGACTCCCAACCACAACCGTAAGCAACGTTGAGTTTGCCTCCGTCGATCGTCGCGTGGGCCACCATCTCCGCACCGAGCCAGACTTTGCCGTCATCGGGGTCCGCCCAGATCGCCTTCGCTTCGTACCCCCATTGCTTCAACAAGTACTTCAAGCCGAAAGCGAATGAAGTGATGACCCGCTTTGGGAGGGGCTGGTCCGCTTTCGCCCAGACTCGGCTTCCCCCTTCCTGGAAAGACGCTTTGCGAAATAGGCCCACCACAGTGTCTCGATCCCCCGCGCTAGGGAATTTAGCGAATGCCACCCCGGAAGTCCCCCTTCGTGTACACATCCTCCGGCTGTGGGCCATACACTTCCCACAGCTTTTTCCCCAGCCACTCGGTGTCCGTGGGGCACGTCTCGAAGTTGGCGGATCAATTGGCCGTAGTTGTACATGTCCGTTCTTTCCAAGCCTTCTCCACAGTATTGGTTGTTTGCTTGCTCTCAGTGAATTCGCTGCCTGTGGCTGATGAACAAATTGAGGAGCTCCTGTGCCGTGTTGACATAACTGAATGTTTAAAAAGCTACAGGGGGGGCATTCCATTCAATGATCTCTCCTGTCGCACTCGGTCTGCGATCCCAGGATTCTGCCACTGTTGTGGCCCAACCTGTTTCTTGACGATGCGTGGTAACTGCACTTCGGGGGCCACGAATGTGTCGATGTCGTTGTCCTTGTTCCATTGCCGTCAGCTTTTCCATTGTCGATCGCCACGTTTTTGTTGATAGCTGGCTGCGAACGACGGCCCTCGTGGGCCCACATTCTGAACCATACCTGCAAACATCCTGCTGGTATCTTTACACCAGGGTCTTCCCCAGGGCATGTTGCCTCCTTGGGAACGTTTGCAGCTGCGTTCCGAAAATGCCGTGCAGCTGACTTGCAACAGATCCTGCTGCATAGGCTCCTTGTTCTTTATACCGACGCGCCGCTGCAGCAAACGTGTTCAGGTGCTTGTGCATTGCATCGGGCTTTCTCATCGTTTTGTTCTTATCGCACGACCGTGTCTTATGCCACCTGATGGGTTTGCTCCAACTATGCCACTTGACTAAGAGCCTCTACATGATAGCCTTCTATACGCATTTGTGTTGCCACATACCATGCAGGGGACAGCACGTTTGCACGCGACTTTGGGTGCGTTTTCCAATTCTTTATAAGTTTCAATGAGCACCTCCATCATTTTTGTTCCTGATCATGGCGCGTGAACCTTTGGTAGTTTAGCTGAGGTCGTCGATCCATATTATGTGAGGTTATTGTGGTTGAGTACCAGTTTCAGTTTGCAATGCGAAGTCTGCCATTGCTCGCGCAAACCTTGTGCCCCTGTAAGTCCCCGTGCCGCTGATTGGGTAGGGCCGAAGGGGCGCGAACAGGCCCCAGCCTGACGGAGGGTACGGGGCGTTTACACAATTCAACAAATCCAGGTACAGTGTTTGCGTTGGGTGCCCCAATCTTAGGGCACATGAAGGCTTCGCGAAGAACCGCGTTGCTCTCGACCGCCGCGTCCCACTCGGGCGCTATGGCCCGCGACCACTCCGCCACCTGTGTGTCCCGTGCTTGTGGCCATAGTCGACTAAACGTTGCCATAAGCCCGTTGACTCGATCTCCGTCTCCACGATGCTTGGGTGTCACATGACCAGTCACCAACTGCGTTTGAACTGGCCAGCGCAAGCTATCCTCCACAGAAGAGTACAGCTTCGAAAGTTTCATTAGACTGCAGTCTGGTTGGCGTGCAATGTCTGTCGGCGAGAACCTGTCCACGTCTTGTCCACTGCTGGCCTTCATTTTCTTTGTTGCTCGCCTTATACCATCAGGTGGTAACGGGATAAGCGGATCATCTCGGGCTGTTCCTCGAGTTTCCCCAGATGCTTTCTCCAGATCATCATACTTGAGCGTTGGCGGGGCCCATATACCTTTCCATGCTTAAACTTTGACATCGATCATCTCAATCGGTGACGATACATATAACCCTTTACTGCTGAGCGTCTCCCTCGGCGTGGGTGTGAACATCCGAATTCTTCTGTAGGTTCGACTTAATGTCGACACTTTTCAATTTATGCATGGAGAGCGTTTGACTGACTGCGCTTGGCCATCTTTTTGGCAACCCCATCCGACTGGCTCGCTATCGGTCTCAGCGCTCTGACCACGCTGTCGAAAGTTGAGTCTGCTCGTGTCAAAAATGTGCTGCTCTCTCTCTCTCTCTGGGATATCAAAAATGTCGGTCTGCTCGTGTCAAAAATATCAGCTGACCGCTCTGGGATGTCAAACATATATCAAACAAGTCGTGGGCCTGCTCGTGTCAAAATCTCTGACCAGCGTTCCACAACAGTCTAATCGATATTGTACCTGCTTGGCACGTTTTCTGGCGCTGACGATGCTTCGCCATCCGGTGGTGATCGTACTAAGCCGAGTCCACTAGTTGGCGACCTCGAGGAGGAGGAGGAGGAGGCCTCTCGACGGCTTCTTGGGCCATTGTTGGGGCCAAACTGGGTCCTCGACAAGACGCCTCTTGAGAAGGCTTCTTGGGGTCTCGGGCGTCTTGGGAGCCTGCTGGCTGTCTCGGGGGCCGCCAACTTGCGGGGTAGGCTCAATCTGTCTGTTCGGGTTCCCCCGCTTGGGGCCGTCAAGAGAGCCTCTGGTGCCCTCTGGGGAGGCTTCTTGGGCCGTCTTGGGGCCCTATTCGGCCGACTCGGGGCCGTCCAGGGAGCCTCTTGGGCTGACTTGGGGCGATCTCGGAGGCTTCTTGGGCCGTCCTCGGCGGTCTGAAGCTTGACTCGGCAGTGTCGCCGAAGTCTTTCAAAAACCCGGGTCACATCAATGAGTTTCGCATCTTCGGGCCCTCTTGGGGTCCTCTGAGATTCCTCCTGGGGCGTCTTTGGCGCCTCTTGGGCCGTCTTGAGATCAACTTGGGCCATCTTGGAACGCTCTTGGCCTGGGGACGTGGGGCCTGCCGCCCATGTGGCGCCTCCTTGGGGCGCTCCTGGGGCGCTCCGTGGGCTTCCAGGGCCGTGCCCAGCAGTTCTGGCATTTCTGGCCCGACCCTGCTGGGGACCTGCCAAGACGTTGCCGGCGTATTTTTGTTCGTCGGGGGACCCCCAGGGGACGCAACGCGCGCGCGAATTAGACACATTCGGGAACTTGTGTTGTATATGTTAGCACGCCTTTGGCCCGTGTGGCTGGCAAACTTATAAGGACAAGGGATGGATGATGATGATGGTGATGGTGATGGTGATAGTGATGCTGATGGTGGTGATGATGATGATGCTGATGATGCTGATGATGATGGTGATGATGATGGTGGTGGTGAGGATGATGATGGTGGTGGTGGTGATGATGATAATGATGATGATGAGGGTGATGATGATGATGATGATGATGATGGTGATGGTGGTGGTGACGATGATGATGATGATGATGACGATGATGATGATGATGCTGATGATGATGATGCTGATGATGATGATGCTGATGATGATGATGCTGATGATGCTGATGATGGTTATGATGATGATGCTGATGATGATGATGATGATGAGGATGATGATGAGGATGATGATGATGCTGATGATGATACTGATGCTGCTGATGATGATGGTGATGATGATGATAATGATGATGATGCTGATGATGCTGATGATGATGATGCTGATGATGCTGATGATGCTGATGCTGATGCTGATGATAATGATGATGATGCTGATGATGATGATTATGATGATGATGATGATGATGCTGATGCTGATGATGATGATGATGATGATGATGAGGAGGAGGAGGAGGAGGAGGAGGAGTAGGAGGAGGAGGAGGAGGCTGTTGAGGAGGAGGAGGAGGAGAAGGAGGGCGGGAGGAGTTGGTAGGAGGAGTTGGTGGTAGGAGGAGGAGGAGGAGGAGGAGGAGGAGGAGGAGGAGGAGGAGGAGAGGAGGAGGAGGAGGGAGGAGGAGGAGGAGGAGGAGGAGGGGGAGGAGGAGGAGGAGGAGGGAGGACTGGGGTTGGTCAGGAGGAGCGATCTTCAGACGCTCCTCCTGTGACTGCACGGGTGACCCTGCCGAGGGGCCGTGGGACTACCACGCCGAGAGCTGCGGGAACCCGCTGGAGATGATGCTGGCCATCCGGGAGTGCCACGGCGCGGGCCTGCCCGCGGGCCTGCTGCCTGGCAGGCAGCCGCATGCGCAGGATCGGCTCCGCGCCAGAGCGACCCTTCGCCAGAGCTTCCTCTGAGGCGCGGTTGTCGTCAGGAGCAACGTTGAGGGGCGGTAGGCTTAGGGCCAAGGAGGGGATCGACTACAACATTGATCTACCCCAAACTTGACTTGTTCGTCGAGTCTTTGGAACAAGAACATCGCATGTTCGTAGGCCTGCGGACATACTAAGACTTGTAACTGAAAATTCCCACGAGAAAATCAAGCTTGGGGTTTTTCAATTCTGTAGTCGATCCCCTACTCGAAGGGGGGACTGCATCGACCCCCCATCGCCCATTCGTCGCCGACGGGGGCCCGATGGCTGATGGCCCACCCCGCCCAGGAACCCGCGGATTCGCCAACGGGGGCCCATCGCCGCTCTGTCGTCGGTGCATCGCCGATTCCGGGTCGACGGCCCCCACCCCCCCCCACCCTTCGGCCGAGCCAGCCCCCCCCCCTGACAAGCCCCCTCCCCGTGGGGGAGGGCGCTGGGGGGCCGAGCCCGAGCCCGAGCACGCAGGCCGCTGCCGCCGCAGCGCGCGCGTCGATCGGCACGCCGCGCGCCAGGCGTCGCTCGTGCCGGGGGCCACTCGGTCGCATTTCGGATGTCGCCAGAGGTGCCCCCCTGGCCCAGGGTGCCCCTGGCTTTTCGCGCCAGTGTGAAGCCCCTGGGGCCCTTTGGGCCTCGTGGGGGGTGCCCTGGCGGCCGTCTGGGGCACCCCGAGAATCCTGGGGGCACCTTGGGCCAGGGGCACTTCTAGCAACACCCGAACTCTGTCGTGTGCAGCCGGCAGGATCTGATCAGGCAGCTGCTGAGAGAGAAGCCTCGGTCGCGGCTCGGGGGCGGCCAGGGCGATGCGGCGGAGGTCCGGGGGGGACCTGCGCTGTCGTCGCTCGAGGGACTTTCGGAGGCCGTCGTCGAGCTTCAAGGCTTCGACAAAGTTGTCGGAGGTTTTCGGGACCCGGGGGGTTATCATCAGCCATCAGCTGCGCCTCGTTGAGAGCGTTCCTGGGATGCCAGGATCGTCCCGAACGGCTGCCTCAGGCCCGAGGTATGCTTCGAAGGCTAAAACAGAGAGCCGCCCAACAGGGTCCAGTCGATCCGATTCGATGTCGATTCTGGTCGGCTCGATTCGATCCCATTTCGACATTTGGAAATTGCGTCTTTGAGTTCAGGCGGGGGAAGTCCCGGGGCGGGGGCGGCAGTTGGTGTTGTGCACCCCCCACCCTCCCCTCCCCCTCGAGAGCGAAAGTTGGTGGGGGGATGGGGTTCGAATCCGTCCTCCCCCCCTGGCGCCGGCCGTCAAACGACGACGACAACGAGGACGACGACGACGGCGATTACGATGTCGTCTTCGCCGTCGTCGACGTCGTTTGCCGGTTGCGAGAGGGGTGGGGGTGTGGTTGGAAGGGATTCTCTCGGGGGAGGGGAGGGGTGGGGTCTTCATTCCGGAGAGGAAAGGGGATTGCCAGAAGGGTGTGTGTGTGTGTGTGTGTGCCCCAGTTCCAGGGGAAGGGGGGAATTTTGCAGCCAGTATAGCGTACAGAAGTCGTTCTCTCGATATTCCGACGATGTCGATACCGATAGATCCGATGTGCCCCGATGCTTGCATGGTGCTGTTGTGCATCCTGGCGCGGCCGATTCGATTCGAATCTGGTTCCGTGCCGATCCGATTCGATCCGATCGATTCATCGGTTGGATATTGACCGCTTCTGACATGGGACGGAAAGTATGGGGACAGGGACCGACGCCAGTTGCTGCCAAATCCGAGACGGATCCGCTGCCAGCGCCAAGGCGGACGCCGTCTGCCTGTGACGAGCGCCGCCAGCCCAACGGCGGCCGTTGTCGGTTTTGATAACGGTCACTGTCGGGCAACTTAGGCATTTTTGTCCGTCCCCATGTCCAGCGTGCCAGTGCAACCTGAACCTTCTTCCTTCCTTTCCAAATGGAGGGCGCTCAGTGGATGGGATCATTACGGTGATGAGTCTGATGACGAATATGATTATGATAATGTTGTTGATGAGGATGATGGTCAAAATGATGATGGTATGATGATGATGAAGCTGATGATGATGATGATGACGATGATGATGATGATGATGGTGGTGGTGGTGATGGTGATGGTGATGATTATGATGATGATGGTTGTGGTGGTGACCGTGACGGTGGTGGTGATGGTGGTGGTGATGATAATGATGCTGATGGTGGTGATGATAATGTTGGTGGTGAGGATCATCGGGGTGGCGGTCGTGGTGGTCGTGATGGTGGTGGTGGTCATGACGACGATAATGACGATTATTGTGAGCATGGTGGTGGTCGTCTGGTTGATGATGTCGAGGATGGTATTGTTGTTGCAGATGGTACAGATCATGGTGAGGATGACGATGACGATGCTGATGATGATGAGGACACTGGAACGTGACAACGGCATGACGATGGCGATGACGATGACGATGACAGTGATGAGTGTGATTGTGCTTATGACTATGATTCTGATTCTGCTGACGGGGATGCTGTTAAGGATGACTCAGGAGGATGAGGAGGCGGACTAAGATGAGGACGATGACGAGGACGATGACGATGACGATTATGATGCTACTGCTGATGGGAATGATGCTGATAATGATTATGATGCTGACGCTGATGAAGATGCTGATACTGTAACTGACGATCCTGATGATAATGATGCTGATGGTGGTGGTGATCATGCTCATGATAACGGTTGTGGTGATAATGATGATGCTGTTGATGTTGATGATGGTGATGATGAGGACAGTGACGGTGGTGTTGATGATGCTGATGATGATGACGATGATTATGATGCTGAGGATTATGATGTCGATGATGATGCTGCTGATGATGAGGATGACGCTGGTGCTCATGCTGCTGCTTCCACTGATGACGATGCTGATGCTGATGATGATGATGATGATGATGATGATCACGATATGCTGCTGATGATGAGAATACTGATGACCATTCTGATGCTGATGCTGATGCTGATTATGCCGATGATGCTGCTGATGATCCTGATGATGTTGCTGCAGATGCTGATGATGATACTGCTGCTGCTGATGACGATGGTGATGCTGATGAAATTTATGATGCTGATTATGGTGATGATGCTGATGATGATGATGATGACGATGCTGATGAGATTGATGATGATGATGATGAGGATGAGGACGATGATGCTGATGCTGATGCTGATGATGCTGCTGATGATGATGACGATGATGATGATGCTGTTGATGATGATGATGGTGAAGTTGTTGTCTTTTGATGATGATGCTGCTGATGATCATGATGCTACTGCTGCTGATGATGATGGTGCTGATGATGATGATGTTATGATTATAAGGATGCTGATGATGATGCTGTTGATGCTGGTGATGCTGATGCTGATAATGCTGCTGCTGACGATGATGAGGATGAGGATGAGGAGGAGGATGAGATGTTGATGGTGATGTTGGGGAGGAGTAGGAAGAGGAGGAGGAGGAACAGGAGGAAGGAACAGCGAGAGAGAGAGAGAGGGAGTGAGGGAGGAAGGTGATGGAGCACCGCTGGTTCGTCTCGGCCGGCTTCGATTTCCACGCGCTGCGGGAGCGCAGGCTGGCCAGCCCTTGGACGCCCCCTGCCGGCCCGACGGAGCCGGAGCCGGAGCCGCAGGACTCCGAGGGGCCAGCTCGAGCGGTCGAGGGGTGCAGAGGTCCCCCCCTCCCGTGACGCGAACAGGAAGGAGCTCCCAGAAGCCAGGGGTGGAAGAAGCCGCTTGCGAACAGTGGCGTTCGTCAGATTCCTGCCCACCAAACCTGCCGTTTTCAGCCCCGCGCAGAGGTGGGTGGGAGGAGGGGAGAAGGCTTCTAAGGAGCAGCTCGAACGGTCGAGGGGCGCAGAGGGGGGGCGTGAGGGGCAGAAGCGTTTAACCCCAATCTCAAAACAGGAAGACGTATCCCGACCGCTACCCTTGCCTCGTTTTCCCCTTTTTAGGCCTCTTGGGAGGCCCTCGTCGCCACCGCTGGTTTCGCCTCGCAATTCTGGTCAGGACGCCCCCCAGGAGAGGTCCTGGAAGTAGCGGTATCGGTACCTTGTGTTTTCCTCGAGGGGTAGAAGCGTTCATCCTCAATCGCCCCAGTGTTCGTTGGTTCTTGGATTTCTTCTTGCCTCGGGGCAGCTGCTGCGGAATCCGGCGCACGTTTCTGCGACCTCTTGCGAGACAGTCTTCGCATTCTGACCCCGAGCCGATCTTTCAGGTACGATCGCACGTGGTACGATCGCACGTGGTTGCCCGGCGCTCCGAATTGGTCCGATTCCCCGATTCGGTATCGAGTGGACGTGCCCAGGACGGCACCGTGCGGCCGCCGCCGGGTTGGGCCATGCACGGGGAGCAGTTGCGGGAGTTTGTGTGAGGGCCGCGCGCGCGCTCCTTGCTCTGGGCCGCCCGTATAGGGTCCGAGCACGGTAGCTCCGGGGGCTAGCAAGAGTGGGTGATGACTCGGGGTGGGTGCGTAGCATGGCTGGGGCCATGATCTCTCCCGGATTTTATTGCCCCCTCTTCTGATCTCAACACATCCCGTTGCCCCTCCTTGGGCCGCACACGTGCCTCGGGCAACGACCTGCGCACACCCTCTTGGACGTCTCCCTCTTGGACGCCCCCGATAGGTTCGCGTCGTGTCGACGCGGCAGCGACCCCGCCGCGGCGTTCAAGGTCAAGCGAACCAGTGGCCCAGAACTGGCCAGTGTGGAGCAATCTGGCGGAAGAGCTGCCGATCGCTCAAGGTAGAATGATCCACGTGGTTTCAGAAACCGGCGCCTGGGTCGTCACGACACGTACTTACCACAGGTGGGGTCGGAGGATGGCGCTGAATGGCCGATGCATCGCAGCCCCATGGTCTTCATCCTCGTCGCGGACGCGTTGCTGGTGCATCGGCAGTGCGGCGCGATTCTCCGACTTTTTTTGCTCAACCCCCACCTGGGCGGCCTCCGCGAGCTTCGTTCCCGCGCGCGCGCGTTTCTGTTTCGAGCCGAGCCCCTAGACTTCCCCGGCACCCTCGCGCCGTGAAAATATACAGGCGGACCGAGCTACAAGACTGAGGTCGGTTCGGAGAGTGTACCCTGGTGTCTTTCGTGTTTGTTTGGTGTTCTTGCGCATCCTGGTGGAGGGTACCCTTGGATGTTCTGTGTGTTTTCGCCAGTGGAGGGTCTCGTGTTCTTGAGGGATGTTCTTCTGGCCTAGGTCCGACTGTAGCGGCGGGAGGCTGCTGTCAGCTGTCGGCCCCCAGGGACCCTTGCTGGGCCCCGAGGCCGTCAAAAGACGGCTCGGGGTGACACGACTGCCCCGAGGGGCGGCAGGGCTGGACCTAAACGCTGTTTTGCTGGACTTCGGCTGTGTTTTGTTTTTCGCTTTGGGAGGGAGGGAACAGGAAAACAGGTCGAGCAACACGGAACATGAAACGACCGACAACGTTAGGTCTTTAGGTCCGGCCCTAAGGGGCGGGGTCGAGCCTCCTGGGGGAGGGGTTCACGCCGCGAGCGAGTCGCGGCGTTGGGGGCCTGGGCCTGGGCCCGGGCCGACCTCGGCTTCCGAGGTTGGGGCCGTCAGGCGACGGCTCGGGGTGGTGCCACGACTGCCCCGCGGGGAGGGGTCGAGCCCTCTTGGGGAGGGGGGGGGGTTCGTGCTGCGAACAAGTGAGCGACGCAAAAGGATGGGTCCGACTGCGCCGACATTGGCGCGTACGCTCCCCGCGCAACGTCGCGCGTGAGCGCCCTCGCTCCCCACGCGATGTGCCGCGCTGGCGGCCCGCGAAAGCCACCGCGTAAGGTTGCTGTGGCATCTCAGGGCTCGAGCGAAACAGTGTTTGGGTCATTTCGTGGACCGTTGTCTCGTTTTGCTTCCGTTTCGCAGCAGAGGCAGGGCGAAGACAGAGCGAAGGAAAACGAACACCAAACGAATAACGAAAAGCACTGTTTAGCCCTAGCCCTGTGGCATCTCGCTTAAGACCATGTCTTTTTCGTCGCCCAAACCTCGACGTCGGGGGGTCCGTGCCTGGGTCTGGGGCGATCTCGGCTTGGGGGCCCACTCGGGGTGCCCGGGGCCATCGGATCAGGGGTCCCCAACACCGTGTGTGGTGACGCACCGCGCGGTCACCTCGAGATCCTAAGAGGCCTCATCGCGCCGTCCCTCACCGCATGGTCTCAGGAACTCTGAGGCTGCAGTCGCCCGTGATCAAGGGAGGAAAAAACACCCAGACCCCGCCAATCGGCGTTTGCTAAACGGCCGTACAAGTGCGCACTATGGATAATTACGATGTTCCTTCCTTCCTTGGTTATCCGCGGAAGATGGTCCGCCCTCTTGGCGTACTGCTAGTTCACGCACAGGACTTCAAGCAGTTGTTTTCCTAACGCGTTGTTCGTTTAACAAAGCACGGTCTCTGATCCTCCCAAATGGTGCTGCCGCTGCAGCGTGTGCCTCATTTTGGGATCGACATTTTGCTCTCGTCGTTCAGAATTGCACTCTCGCCCCAGCTCGGGCCACTTTTCCTGATCCGAGTCCTTCTTCATCGTTGTTGCCCCCCTCATTTCCCCTCCTTCGCCTGCCCCTGGTCTTCCTGCTCCTCTCGCCCCTTCAACTCCAGCTCCGCTCCTGCTGCTCCTCCTCCTTCCTCATCCTCCTCCTTTTCCTCCTGCTCATCCTCCTGCTCATCCGCCGCCTCCTCCAATGCACGCAGCTCCCTTTATTCGACTGCGCATGACCCGATGGGGTCCATTTTGGAATTTCAGGTCACCTATGATGCGCATCGGCGGATAGAGAAGAAAACAGCGCAGGATGTCAGGTATGGCCAGAGCTCGCCTAGCTTGCCCCCCCCTCTCGGGCCTGGACCCCTTCCCCCCTTCCCCAGCACCAGCTTTTCATTCAGAGTCTGGTTTTGACAGCTTGGGCCCCCGCCCAGAGGCCGTAAGTGGACCCTGATGGCCGTCACCAGCTCAAGCGGTAACACGCCCCAACCCGTCGTGGCTTTTCCATGACGCGAGGATGCCATGGCGCGGCCATCCTCCCTCCCTCCTCCCCCCCCCGGGGGGCGGAGGAGCCAGAGCCCGGAGCGAGTACAGTCAGTGTCTCACCAAAGCACGGCCACACGGCGCTTACAGCAGCAGGCCGCGCCGCTCCAGGCTTCACGGGCGCGCTCGCCGGGCGGGCCCCCAAAGAGGTCCTTCTCGCCGCCTGCCGCTCCCTCCGGAGCCGGCTGGGGGGGCCGAGGGCCGCCCAGCAGAGGTCCTGGCCAGCAGAGAGGGGGGGCGACGAGGGGACCCCTCGTCGCCACGGTGGGGCGCGGCCGGAAGAACGGCTCGGTCGCGACCTCGGGCGGGTCCGGCGGTCCAGGGGCCGATTCTGAGCGGATCTGCCCCCGCCCCCCCCCCGTCTTGGCGGATCTTCTCGGGGCCCAGCCAGCGCAGACCCCCCAGCTGGCTCCAACCGATCTCTCCTCCTCCTCCTCCTCCCCCCTCCTGCCGTTGCTTCTCCGTTTCCTCCTGGGGCAGAACGGGCAGCGGTAGAAACAGGACGAGCACTCATCCACGAGCCAGGTGCTCTTCCTTCCGTAGCCATTTTGGCTCAAGGACTTAGGAAGCCGTTGTACCCCATGTCCCAACGCAGCGTCCGTTGTGATCAGTCGGGGGCCCTATGGGCGGGTCCGCGTGCACCTGCACGCTACCGCCAGAGGTACAGCGCGCGGCCGAAGAAGCCACCTGCCCGAAGGCGGGCCCGCAGGCGAGGCCCACGCCGCTGCAGGAGGAACGGAGAGGAGGGCATCCACACAGCGTGCCCCGCTCCTCCTCCCAGTCCACCGAGGGTGAATTTGATCGGATGTTCTCGACGACGACCAGCGAGGCCAGTCCACGAAGTCAGGAGTGTGCACCGGCCGGGCCACCGTGTGATCTTGACCAGGACGGCGCGAACCGCTTCAGCCCGACAGCGCCGCCTGGCTCGCCGACAGATTCCCCAGTGACGGCGCAAGCGCCCATCTCAGTCGCCAGGAAGTCGGAAACGCAGGAGGCTCCGCGAGCCATGACGGCCGCCCATCCAGACTTCAGCGGCGACTGGCTGTTGCACAGACTCGAGAGGGGGACGTACAAGCAATGCTGATGGAGCTCGAGACTTCGCTGGTGCAGCGGAAGGCATTGGCCAGCGTGGGCTTCGGCGTCGGCTTGCAGTCCGTCCACGTGGAGCAGCACACAAACGAGATCCGCATTGATTCGAGGTACTTATCTGGTAAAGTCGAGATGCCGCGGCCCAGATCGACATCGAATATCTACAGAACAGATGGCATTGAGCAGTACCTCACGGACCTCGATGGTCGCACTGTCAGAACACGCGTGACTTGGGACGGACAGGTGTTGTCAATGGACTCTGAACGGGTGTGGAGTAGCAGGCCGTTGCCCTCGACGCGGCGCTACCTACAGGGCGACGGCGAGGAGTTGGTGTTAGAACAGACGAGCCTTACTACTGGCGTTTCCGTGAAGCAGATCTTCAGGCGGTGCGAGAGCCCAGCTGCAGAAGACTTGCGAAGTCCAGCATGGTCCAGTCCACGTGACCCCAGTGGCCAGGGCCAGTCAGCGCAAAGTTTTCGACCGCGTCGCGGATGAAGAAACCGTGGCATGCAGCGTATAGTTCTCCAGCGCATGTCTTGTACCGATTGTGTGGTGGTTAGTGCAGCACTACTGCGCCGCTCGGTTTCTTAACAATACGCCGGTACATGTTTGCAACATGTTGGCACGTGATCGGTTGGCCATCACAGGTCAAGAGAGCTGTTACACGTTTTGCACGATCACATTTTCTGCCCCCGAGGACCCGGATGGGAGGAATGGAGCGGAGTTCCCCCCAGCCAGGTCCAACAGAAAGTTGGCAGCTCGGGCCTGGCACTGCACAGTCTGTCTAGGCCGCGGGGCAGCCCAGCAGTGGGTGTCAATGGATGAGTGTATGTGACGTGGGCAGCACTTAAAGCTGTGACTGCGTTTTTTTTTGTTCCTGGCTCCCCAGACTGTGTCGGAAAACTCGAAGGACTGTTAGATTCGAGTCTCGGCGGCTACGGATCCCGCGTCAACTCTATGCATGCACGCCTGTTTGCAGCAAATCATGCGACAATAGAGTCACAATCATGCGCTGCATGGCGAGGAAATGGTGCTGATCATGAGCGAATGACAAAACAAAACGAGCCAGGTGCTCTTCCTCAGGATACCTTGGTCGTCTTTGCCCCGCGCGCTGCGCGGTGGATTCCCGTGGCCGTGAGAGAGGCTGCTGCGCTCAGGGTGCTCTGGGTTTGTCCCCAGTTGCATCTCGCGCGCGGTTTTTTCAGGGTCGGTTTTCTTGCAAAGGGTTCTGGCGGCCACGTCCACACTGTAGTCAGGGTAGCACACGACTGATCAGAGCAGTAGTAATATTGATATTGAACATTGTCGCTGAAAGGAGATTGGACGGAGGAGTCAACCCCAAACGCCGGGCATGTGCGTCAAAGTCAAGTAGCCAATCACGCTCAATCAAGTCAAAGCCGACCAAGGTGTCACATCGAGCCGCCCCTGGCCCGCTCCGCGTCGTCGTTGTCCTCTTCCTCCTGATGATCCTCCGCCTCCTCCGCCGTCTCCGCCTCCGCCTCTGCCACCGCCTCCACCTCCGCCGCCTCAGCCTAAGCCTCCGCCTTCTCCTACTCGGCCCCCTCCTCGTTCTGACCTCTGCCTCCCTGGTCTCCTCAGCCTCCTCCCGCTCGGCCCCCTCCTCGCTCTGCGTCCTCCCTCCCTCGCTCGTCTCCTACGCCTCCTCCGCCCCCCTTCGCATCTGCCCCCCCCACTTCTTCTCACTCCTCCGCCGCCTGTTAGTCTCGTCGCCCTTGAGCCTCCTTTCCTCCTCCCCTGTCCTCTGTGTTCCGCCCTCCTCTTCCTCCTCCTCCTCCTTCTCCTCCTCCTCCTCCTCCTCCTCCTCCTCCTCCTACCCCTCCTCCTCCCCCTCCTCCCCCTCCTCCCCCTCCTCCTCCAGCACGCGCTCGTGCGTGTGCGCGCGCGAGGAGGCGCACAGACCAACCCTGCGATCGTGCAGACCAGCCCTGGCGACATGGCGACTCTTCTACGGTCGAGCTGAGGTATGAGATCAAGGTCGCTTCGGGGAGGGTAGCCTGATTTTCATCGTGCTTGTTGGATGTTCTTGTGCAGCCTGGGGAGGGCACCCTCGAATGTTCTTCGGTTTGGCCGGCGGAGGGTCTCATGCTTTTGGAGGATGTTTTTCTGCCCCAGGCTAGGTCAGGCTGTATCTCCGACCGCGCTCGCCTGCAGGTGAGCGTGCGCGCAGCGCGCGGGCGGACCTGGGGTGCGTCGCCGTGGCGCACTGGCAACTTGTTGCTTGGAGGTGGTGGCAGACCGCTAGCACCGCGCCTCCTCCTCGCGAGTTGCGACACCGCGGGCGCAAGTGCACATTGACGGCCCGTGCCGCCATGTCCTGTGGCTGTTCGGGCTAGGTCTGGCACACAGGTGAGCGACTCCAAAAACACGGGGTCTGCGCCGACATTGGCGCGGAAGCTGCCCGCGTAAGGTCGCGCGTGCGCGCCCTCGTCTCCAAAGTAGCAAGCCGCCCTGGCGGCCCGGCCCGCGAAAGCCGCCGCGTGAGGTCGCCGTGTCATTTCGCGTAAGACCCGTTTTTGATCGTCGTTCAGGTATCGGAGAGGTGACGTCACAAGTCAGAGGAGGAACGGCTACCGATGCCGCTGCTCGTCGCGGAGGGCTTTCGTCGCCACGGCTGGATTGTCCTCGAAGTTCTGGTCAGAAGGCATCCCAGGAGAGGTTGAAGGAGTCACGGTATCGGAATCTTTCTGTTCCCCCAGCGAGGGCTCACTTAGAGGTACCGCATTCCTTCCGATGGTGCCGAGGACCGTTTTCGTTTTCGGAGGAGGAGGAGGAGGAGAAGGGAGAGGGTCTTCGGATGCGGTGCTGTCGGAGGAGGCATAGCGACCCTCATGCTCGTCTCTCCACTCTGCTTCTCTGCCTTCCTCGTTCCGCTCTCCATCAGTCTCTTTCCCACCCCGCATTCAGATCGCGCGCGTCTTGTGGCCAATTTCGGGCCCGCGTGCCGCGTATCCGTGCGCTTGACCCGCGCTTGTGACCCGCG
The DNA here is from genome assembly GCA_963575745.1 of Prorocentrum cordatum. Classification (NCBI taxonomy): domain Eukaryota; class Dinophyceae; order Prorocentrales; family Prorocentraceae; genus Prorocentrum; species Prorocentrum cordatum. The sequence goes on from CAUYUJ010014502.1 coordinate 62,267, forward strand.
TGGCGCACACTTCTTCCCCCGCGGCGAGCTCACCCAAAGCTTCAAGTCATGGTTCCAGTGCCACTTCTCGTTTCTTGTTTGTTGCCCTCGGTGAGGTGTTTTGACTTTCAGTGTTGGGCCAATGCTGCGCACCAGGGTGCCCGCAGTTGGCGAGGGCTTCGCCAGCCCACCCGGGTTCCTCCGCGCGCGGGGGGCCGGCGGTGACCGCGGTAGTGTGCGCGCTCAGAGGCTCGATGTCGATCACGCAGTGGCACTGACGAAGCGTCCTGACCCGAGTGTTGTCCCACCAAAATTATCCCGGCAAAGCAACCTAACAGCGATGTGTATAAGCATATTTGGAAGCATTCCCCTTACGATTCAGGTGAGAATCCAGTTGTAGAAGTCTGCTGTTCTCGCAGTCGCAGTCGCATTCGCAATGACAGTCGTAGTGGCAACGGCCTTAGGATCAAATGGAATCCTAAGGATCCCTAGGGATTCCTAAGGCATCCTTAGGCATCCTTAGGAATCCATAGGAATCATTAGGAAACCCTAGGAATCCTTAGGAATCCTGATTCCTAGGGATTCCTAAGGATTCCTAAGGATTCCTAGGGAATCCTAAGGATTCCGAAGGATTCCTGAGGATGCTTAACTATGCCTGAGGATTCCTAAGGATGCCTACGGATTCCTAAGGATTCCTAGGGATTCCTAAGGATTCCGATGGATTCCTACGGATGCCTCAGCCTGCCTCAGTTCAGCCTCAGCCTCAGCTTGCCTCGGCTTGCCTCAGCCTCAGCCTCAGCCTGCCTCGGCCTCAGCCTCAGCCTGCCTCCGCCTCAGTCTCAGCCTGCCTCGGCCCCAGCCTGCGTCAGCCTGAGGCTCAGCCTGCCTCAGCCTCAGCCTGCCTCAGCCTCAGCCTCAGCCTCAGCCTCAGCCTCAGACTCAGCCTGCCTCGGCTTGCCTCAGCCTCAGCCTGCCTCGGCCTCAGCCTGCCTCGGCCTCCCCTCCTCCCCCCCCCTTCCCCCCATTCAGCCTCACCTTGTCTCAGCTTCGGCCTGCCTCGGCCTCGTCCTCAGTCTCAGGCTCAGTCTCAGCCTCAGCCTGTCTCGGCCTGAGCCTGCCTCAGCCTCAGCCACAGCCTCAGCCTCAGCCTCAGCCTCAGCCTGCCTCAGCCTCAGCCTCAGCCTCGGCTCGCCTCAGCCTCAGCCTCAGCCTGCCTCGGCCTCAGCCTGCCTCAGCCTCAGCCTCAGCCTGTCTCGGCCTCAGCCTGCCTCAGCATCAGCCTCAGCCTCAGCCTCAGCCTCAGCCTGCCTCGGCCTCAGCCTCAGCCTCAGCCTCAGCCGCAGCCTGCCTCAGCCTCAGCCTACATCAGCCTCAGCCTCAGCCTCAGCCTACCTCAGCCTCAGTCTCAGCCTGCCTCAGCCTCAGCCTGCCTCAGCCTCAGCCCGCCTCGGCCTCAGCCTGCCTCAGCCTCCCCTCCTCCCCCCCCTTCCCCTCCCATTCAGCCTCACCTTGTCTCAGCTTCGGCCTGCCTCGGCCTCGTCCTCAGTCTCAGGCTCAGTCTCAGCCTCAGCCTTGCAGCAGCAGCGCATTGCCGTTCGCATGCGACCGCTGCGGGGTGCGCTGCAGGGACCGCGCCCAGCTGGAAGCGGGGCTGTGCCGCGGGACGCCTGCCGCTGTGCTGGCGGCCGACGCGTCGCACCGCCTGATGACCATGGGCGACGTGGTGTTCTGCTGCTCCTGCGGGGCAAGGGCTGGAGGAGGTGCGGCCATCCTGCTGGCGGAGAAGTGCCTGGGGAAGGTCGCCAACAGCACGGCGGGCACAAGGCTGAACAGGATGAAGGCGGGGAAGCACCCGCTCACGGGCCGCCTCATCGGCGAGCCCGTCCCGCTGGTGGCGCGCGAGGAGGCGGCCCCAGCGGAGGCGGCGCTGACGACGGCGTGATGATCGAGGGCGGCGTGCCGCCCAGCTCGGGCGCTGCTGCGGCCGTTCGGCCAGCTGGACGGCGGCGGGTGGGCGCTGGGCGGCGCGCGGCCACAGGCGCAGCGCGGCGGCGGCCAGCGCCGTGCCGCGCGTGCGCCGCGGGGGGCTGGCGGCTGCGGCCGTAGGCCCGAGCTCGCCCGCGCGGCGGCGGCGGACGGCGCCGCGCCGCGAGGGCGTGCCATGCCCGCGGCGGGGCGGCGGGGGTCGTCGCGCCGCGCGGGCGCTCGGGCGGCGCGCCGAGACAGACGGCCCGCCGCGCAGGGTGTGCGCGCTCAGCCTCAGCCTGTCTCGGCCTGAGCCTGCCTCAGCCTCAGCCTCAGCCTGCCTCAGCCTCAGCCTACCTCAGCCTCAGCCTCAGCCTGCCTCAGCATCAGCCTCAGCCTCAGCCTCAGCCTCAGCCTGCCTCGGCTTGCCTCAGCCTCAGCCTCAGCCTCAGCCTGCCTCGGCCTCAGCCTCAGCCTAAGCCTCAGCCTCAGCCTCAGCCTGCCTCAGCCTCAGCCTCAGCCTGCCTCGGCCTCAGCCTCAGCCGCAGCCTCAGCCTCAGCCTCAGCCTCAGCCTGCCTCAGCCTCAGCCTCAGCCTCGGCTTGCCTCAGCCTTAGCCTCAGCCTGCCTCGGCCTCAGCCTCAGCTCTCCTCAGCCTCAGCCTCAGCCTGTCAGCCTCAGCCTCAGCCTGCCTCAGCCTCAGCCTCAGCCTACCTCAGCCTCAGTCTCAGCCTGCCTCAGCCTCAGCCTGCCTCAGCCTCAGCCTTAGCCTGCCTCGGCCTCAGCCTGCGTCAGCCTCAGCCTCAACCTGCCTCAGCCTCAGCCTGCCTCAGCCTCAGCCTCAGCGTGCCTTGGCGTGCCTCAGCCTCAGCCTCAGCCTGTCAGCCTCAGCCTGATTCGGCCTCAGCCTGCCTCAGCTCGGGCATTCAAAAAATGGCACAGGACTTGTGTTCTGGGAACCCGAAAATCACGAAGTGTCCCACAGTTGGCTCCGGGCAATCAAAATATGGTACAGGAGTGGTGTTCTGGGAACACGAAAAACACGAAGTGGCCTACAGCTGGCTCCGGGCATTCAAAATGTGTCCTGGGAATGGTGTTCTGGGAAGAAGAAGAACACGAAGTGGCCTACAGTTGGATCCGGGCATTCAAAATGTGGCCTGGGAATGGTGTTCTGGGAAGACGAAGAACACGAAGTGGCCTACAGTTGGTTCCGGGCATTCAAAATGTGGCCTGGGAATGGTGTTCTGGGATCAGAATCTGAAGGAATCTATAAGAAACTGTAGGAATTTATAGGAGTCCTGGGGATTCCCCGGATTCCCCCGGATCCCGTCCAGATCCCGCCCAGACCCCTTTGGGGAGTCATGATGCTCTTTTTTGACACTACTAGAAACCAATCAGTCTTCGCTGTTAGGTTAATATTCAAATAACCTTTCTGTAGTTTGCGCGACATGTTCCTTGAACATGTTTGGCTGAGGCCGTCTTGGTTTTATACATAGGTCTTGCATCAAGCTCATCGTTTTGTTGTTAACACACTCGTTCGTTGTAAGAGGGTTTCGTGGTAGGCCCATAGACATACCGGGATCGTCGGTCCCTGCTCAAGATGGTTCACGGACGTGGATGATGTATGACATTGAGGGAACCCTATCATCTTCGGAGTTGGGACGGGGTAGCGTTGAGCACTACGGTCTACTGGTTTCATGGTGCACATGGGCTAGCGCACGTCATTTGTTTTGTTTGTTTGCGTGTGAATGTGTGAATGCGTGTTTACGCACACAATTCAGCTGATGTGCAAGAGCTCGGCGTCGCCCCAATGCACCAATTCTATTTGCGCGTCGCCCCCCAGGGGCGACGCGCGCACCGAAACATCTTATGGTCTATGCGTCGTGGCGGACACTTTCTCGCCACACCGCTCGGGAAACGATGTGCTACAGGATGGGTAACGCGCACCTCCAAGGATAACGCGTAGTACTAGTAGGTCTCTGTGCGCCCCAAGGGTGTCCAGTCAGGATGGCAGAGCTGCAAGCAGCCCGCCTTCGGTCGAGCCCGCGAGCTCTGGTGTCCCGTCGGGTAGGCCCGCGCGAGCGGAGCTGCCCGACGGGGCCTGTTCGGCGCGACTCGGTGCGGGTCGGTGCGGCGGGGAGGAGTTCGGCACAGTGCAGGCTGGCAGCCAAAGTGTGGCCTTGCAGTAGATCGAATAACCCAACGCCAGAAGCAGAAAGTTTTTGGCGCTCCGCGCGTGTGAGGGACGCCGAAGCAGGGCTCAGCGCTAGCAGGGGTCGGCGAATCCCCCCCGATCCCCTCTGGCGGATTACAGTGCTGTTTTGCTGTTTTTAATACATGCTTCGCGTGCGGATCATGTATTAAACATGCAGGGATGTAGTGTTAAAAACAACGATGAGTTCATGCGTAAATCTATTCATAAAAAACATGTATTAAGCATGCTCTATGTTCACAAATCCGATGTATTAAGAACTGCCCTGTATAGGGCCTGGGCGCTGGGCCCTCCCCGCCCTCCGCCGGCCCGGGTTTGGGAGCCGCCTCGTGGCTGGCCCGGGTCCGGGGCGTGGCTTTGGCTGCCGCGGGTCAGCGCTGGCGCGGGCCAGCGCGTCCCCGACAGCTCATCGAGTCGGCGGCGAAATCCGAACCCTACCCTCCGACGAAGGCATCTATACACCACCACCGTGCCAGCCCTGGCCTGGCACGGTGGTGTATAGATGCTTTCTGCGTACACCTACCCTCGCCGATCAACGATTCAGGCAACTCGATGGGCGGCGGGGAGGGTAGGGTTCGGATGTCACCATCACCACCTACCGAGGATCACGGCGGCGACCGTGTGGGGGGCGGAATAATGAGTGAAACAAGCGAGTTCTGAACTAGAACCACGCCATGTGGGACTATCCTTCCATGGGGTATGGCGCGTGCTCAGGACCCCTCCTCCTCGGTGCGCACTGCCGTCTGAAAAGAAGCAGCTGTCAGCATGGCGGTTCGCGTGATGTACGTCGAGCGTCGCGGCCGCGGCCTGGCGGGGCAGGACATCGACGCGGGTGGGGCCGCCGCTGCGCAGGCGCTCGGCTCGCCTGGTCTGGGTCCGCTCGGCTGGTGCCCACACTGCTGGGCCGCCCGGTGCTGGCTCGCCTGGGCAGGCCTCCCTCGCGGGACACGCCCTGCGGGCCTGCCCCCGGCAGGGAACGTCCTGGCCGTCATTCGTCGGGGGCGCCCAAGCGTGGGGTGAGGACCAGGGGCGTGTTGAGAGTCATGATGACCGGGCCATGGAACCCATGGTCCCTTCTTTTTCCTCTTGTTCTTCTTCTTCGTCTGGTTTTTCGGATCATTATTTTTCTGATCGTTCTTATTATTATTCGTCTTATGTTTCTTCTTATTCCTCTTCTTCTTTGTCTTCTTCTTTCAACGCGTCCCCTGTCTCTCCCCCCCAGCCGCGCAGCTGCCTCGGGCCATGATGCGCTACCCCCCCCTTCCTGGCGCCCCCCTCGGCGCGCTCGATGAGCACGGGGAATCATGTCGGCTTGAGTTTTCGAGGCCGCAGGCCTGGTGCGGTTTCAGTGGTCGGCGTGATGGCGATGTGCGTGCGTGTGTGAAATATGGCGATCCGTGTGGGTGGCACGTCGCTGGTTCTGGTGCTGGTGTGGTCCCTACTGACGACGCCGGTGGCGGCGGCTGCGGGACGAGGATGTGGCGCAGGGTGATTCGGAGGTCGGAAAGAGCCCAGACGTGTGCACGTGGCGGGCTCCTTCCGCGCGCGCCCCGAGCGCGGTCTCGATACGATGGCAACGGGTACGGGAAGAGGGGTGCCACAGTCCTGACAGCAGGTCTGTCCATCCGGAGCAGGACTCGCTGTCGGTGCCGTCGCGGGCGTTGTCCGCTCGAGGTGAGCGGCCGCCTGTCCAACAGCGGCCGCTGGTTGTTTTGGGCAACAATTGCAGTTTGGCGCAGTACTCGTCTCTTCAGTCATCATTTTCTGTGTGTGCCAACGGCCGCTCGTGCAGGGCCCGCTTCGACCAGATCGATTCGATTCGACATCGATGTCGGCCAGTTCGACACGATTCGATCCTGCTATTCTGACAATCCGATGCGGCCCGATTCTTACATGGCGCTGATGTGCCCTTGCGCACCCGCTCCGATTCGATTCCGACTCCGTACTGCTGCAACCAGTTCCGACGCACACTCTGATCCGATTCCCGATTCGATGCCGACTGATCCTGCTCGTGTTTGCGCGATCGCGGAGGGCGCCTTTTTGACGATCGACGTTCGTTCCGTACCCCTGTTGCCGCCCCCCACTCTGGGCGTACGGGGAAGCAGGGCATGCATCAGAAAACGTGGCCTCGCAGGGCCGGGGCCTGGGCAGGGGCAGGGACAGCATGTCGATCGCCTGCCCTCTGCTCGAGCGGCGACGGCAGCGGCAGCAGCGGCGGCAGCGAGCCGCCCCCGCCGGCACGCGGCTCGGGCGCGCCGCCGCCGCCGCGGCCCGAGGGCTGCCGAGGGCTCGGCCTCGCGCGCGCCGCGCCGCGCCGCGCCGCGCTGCGGGCGCTTTGCGCGCGCCGCGCCGAGGGCGCGCCTGCGGGCGCGTGCCCCTGCCTCCGCCCCGCGGGGGAGGAGGGGCTCCGAGGAGGAGAGGGTTCCAGCAGGGGCGAAGCGTCCTGGAGTGCCAATAGGCCTACCAAACAGTGTTCTAAGAACCTTTCGTGGTTTCCACCAGTGTTCTCAGAACGCTTCTGGCTGGGACCGTCTTGTTTTACCACGTCGGGCTTATGTTATGAGAACATTGTTGTTGGGTTCTAAGACCAGTTCGTGGTAAGCCTATAGGATTGCCGGGACGGTCGGTCCCTGCTCAAAGGATACCTCCAGGCCTCCCCGGACAGGGTACTTCCAGGCGACCCCATCTGCGTGGACCTCATCTGAGCGACGCCAACAGAAGGGGGTCGTCTGTGCCGACATTGGCGCGCAGGCTATCCGCGCAATGTCGCGCGTGAGCGCCCTCGTTTCCACTGTAGCGTGCCGCCGTGGCGCGCCGGCGGCCCGCGTAAGCCGCCGCGTAAGGTCGCTGCGTCGTCTCGCGTGAGACCCGTTTCCTGTCGTCGCTAATCTGGAAGGGCTCCAGGAGCTGACTGAGCGCGTGCGCGCGGAGGGTCCGTCCGCGGGGCGCTGGTGGGGCGGACAGAGCCCAGGCGCGCAGGCCGCTCCCAGCGCCTCGCACGCGGACTTGCGGCAGGCCGCGCACCAGCAGGCCACGTCCTGCGTCCTGCCCGGGGCCGCGCCTGCGTGGAGCCTAGGGCGTTGCGTAATGGGGGGGTCATGAAGATGGGGGGGTGGCGAGGGTTGGTCCGAAAAGGTACCCTAGCGGTGCCTAAACGAGCCCCCTGGGGCTCCGGAGGGGCACGAAAGGGGCACAAAAGGGGACCGTTTCTGGCCTCCCATTTATGACCCCCCATTAAGCCACGCCCAAGAGCCGCGGAGGTTCTAGGCCTCCCAGATGGGGTCGAAGTAGATGGGGTCGGAGGATCGCGCCGCATCGCCGATGCATCGACGATGCGGCTCGATGCGGAGCCCGATTTGCTTCACGCCGACGTCGCAGATGCATCGCCAGCGTCGCTGGTGCATCGCCAATGCATCGCGGATGCATCGGCGATGCGTTGGCGATGTGGTACGATCCCACGACCCCATCTACTCCAACCCCATCTAGGAGGCCTCTAGAGGCGGCGAAGCACTCGCCGCCACGCTGTCGCGGCGGCCCCTGGGCCCGGGGAGCAGGGGCGAGCGCCCTCTTCCTGGCAGGCCTCGGAGAAGATGACACTTTCACCGAGCGCGTTCCGCTACTCGCGAAGGGCCTGTCCTCGCAAGCGTCCGAACAAGAGAACGTGTCCTCCTGCATGTAGTGGATATCGTGAATCCCCCGCGGCGGATCCAGGCCATTTGCGAGAAGCTCCTTTGCGAGTAGTGGAACGCGCGTGTCTAACTTTCCGAAGAAGCAGAACTCGGCGGAGAGCGAGGAGGGGAAGTGAGAAGGAGAAGGCCTTCTCAGAAGGCGGCGGGGCTCCCAGAACCCCCCGCGCCTTCTGAGAGGTTTTCGGTGTCTTCGCGGACGGCCCCGGAAACTTCTCAGAAGGCCCAGGGACTCCCGAGCTTTCTGAGAACGCCTCCTCCTCACTCCCCCCCGGACTCGCCGCCGAAGAACGGCACAAACATGAACTTTCGGAGCTCCGCGCGGCTTTCTGGGATCGGCGGCTGAACCCCCCCCCCTACCCGGCGCGCGGAGCGCCGGACCTCCCCCCCCTCTGGCGCCCCCTCCCCGGCGCGCTCTTCGCGCGCCAGGGAAGGGGGGGGGGTCTAGCGCGGATCCAAGAACTTCGCGCGGAGCTCTGAAAGTTTATGTCCGCGCACGCCAGTTCTTGCTCCTCCAGGTCTTTGGCATCGCTCAGACGGGTCTATCTTTTCTCGGCGAGGACCATCGAGGAGCATCTGGGATCATCGAGCGAAAAATTGACGCACGCAATCGAAAAATGCATGGGGAATGGACGTCCGAGCGATGGCGAGGATCAGGATAAATCGCTCCAGGACCTCCCAGAACGCTCTCAAAGGGCTCTGGGTCGCCTTTGGAACAGCCACGGCGCCGGGATACATCCTCCAAGCCCGCCAGTTCTCGGAGATTCCCGACGTACCTCCATTCGAGTTTATCCTCATCTTGCCTTCGTCTTGCCCGAGGCTGAGCTTTGGGAACGTAACGCCGCCTGGGAAACGGATCTTCCTTGACCTCGGGAAGCGGCGGATGAGTATACATTTGGGCATTAGGTTCCCCAGTCATCCAGCTGCCTGCGGCAAGTCTCGCAGCGGTGCCACCAGCTCAGCACTCTTGGTAGCGAAAGTTCAAGGGGGCACGGGAGGCCGTCACGTGTGACACATCGCGTCTTCAGGCTTGTTAGAGCCGTGATGATGCTGCTGATGCTGATGCTGATGCAGATGCAGATGCAGATGCAGATGCTGATGATGTTAATGCGGATGATGGTGATAATGATGATGATGGTGGTGGTGGTAAATATCAGGATGATGCTGACGATGATGATGGTGGTGATCATGGTGATGATGGTGATGCTAGTGATGATGGTGATGGTGATGATGATGGTGGTGATGATGATGATGATGATGATTCTGATGATGCTGCTTCTGATGATGTTGCTGCTGATGATGATGACGATGATGATGCTGATGATTGTGATTATGCTGATGATGATGAGGATGATGATTCGGATGATGCTGATGATGATGGTGGTGGTGGTGGAGGTGATGATGATGATGATTTTGTTAGTGGTGGCGGCGTGATGGTAGTCGTGTTGCTGCTGCTGGTTATGATGAGATGATGATGATGAATGCTGATGCTGATGATGAGGATGAGGCTGCGGATGAGCTTGATGAGGGTGATAATGCTGCTGATGCTGATATGATGATGACGATTGCGACGGCGATGACGATGACGATGATGATGAAGATGCTGACGCTGATGATGATGACGATGATTGTGACGAAGATGAATATGTACATGATGATGATGATGATTATTATGATAATGACGACGACGATGATGATGATGATGATGATGATGATGATGATGATGCATATGATGATATTGACGATGATGCTGATATTGATTATGATGATGATGACGGTTCTGATGGTGATGATCAGAATGCTTATGAGGATGATGATGGTGATACTGATGAGTTTGATGATGATGCTGATGACGGCAACGATGTTGGGGATGATGATGCTGACAATGATGATGATGGTGATGAGGATGAGGATGAGTATGCTGATGCTGATGCTCCTGCTGATGCTGATGCTGCTGAAGATGATGATGATGGTGATGGTTGTGGTGGCGTTGAGGGTTTGCAATTCTTGAGGATGATGAATCTGCTGATGATGCTGATAATGCTGATGAGGATGCTGCTGATGATGATGCTGATTATGTTGTGATGGTGACAACGATGTGGACGGCGATGGCGATTGTGATGGCGATGACGATGATGATGCTGCTGATGATGATGATGATGCCGATGCTGATGATGGTGATGGTGTCGATGACGATGATGATGATGCTGGTGACGATGATGACGCTGATTATGTTGATGATGACGATGAGGATGACGATGATAATCATGATGCTGGTGACGATGATGATGCTGATGATGATGGTTGTGGTGGTGGTGATGCTGATGATGATGGTGACGATGATGATGCTGATGATGATGATGATGACGCTGATGATGACGATGCTAAGAACGATGATGATGATGATGCTGCTGATGATGATGATGATGGTTGTGGTGGTGGTGATGATGATACTGCTGATGATGATGATACCGATGATGAGGTTCAGTATGATGCTGCTGCTGATGATGATAATGCCGATGATGCTGGTGATACGGATCATGATGCTGATGATGATGATGAAGATGGTAATGCTGACGATGATGACGATGCTGATATTGAGGATGATGATCATGATGAGGATGATGATGATGATGATGATGAAGAAGATGATGATGATGATGATGCTGATGCTGATGCTAATGCTGATGCGCTGATGTTGCTGCTACTGATGATGATCGGATATTGGAACCTATACATTACCAGTGGCGGGCTGTTTTTCAATCCCTGGATTTCTTGATGGTCGGGGACGACGCTGGCCGATGTCCTGGGGAAACGACGAACATTGTATACACCAGGATCCAGTATACACCAGAAACCTTGTTCTTGTGCGAATTCTGGCGAAGGGTTGGGAAAAGCGTCGGTGTATAGAGTTCGGTTCCCTACGATGATGATGCTGATGATGCTGATGATGATGAGGATGGTGGAGGTGGTGATGATGATGGTGGTGGTGGTGATGATGATGCTGATGATGATGCTACTGATGATGAGGAGGAGGAGGAGGATGGATGTGATCATCACCCGTAGCCATTTTGGCTCAAGCCATTTTGGCTCAAGCCATTTTGGCTCAAGTTGACATCTCGTCAAGGCAGCTGGCCAGGACAGCCTTTGCGTGGTGGGTAGGAAGGCGCCACTGCCTCGCCCACTGTGCTTTTGTGTGAGCTCCTGTGGGAGCAATTCTTTCTCTGTCCACCGCCCCTCCTCACGTTTCACGAACCGCTGTCCTGCCCCATGTGGGCGCCAGTCGCATCTCGTGGGTGCCCGTCCTGTGGCGGAGATGCTTGGCAAGGGAAATGGTCAGCCCGTGCTCCCTGGCAAGGGCGCGGCGATGGTGGACACGCCCCAGCGCGCCCAGGTCCTCAGCTCGCAGGACATCCGAGACTTCGAGACTGCTCCCACTTTCCCCTCTCAAGAATGTGCTGGACCCGTTCATCGTGACGCTAGCCGTCGTGACGAAGATGATGGTCGTGGCAGCCGCAGCCCTCGTACACGAAGTGGTGGGAACGAGATGGTCGACATATCGACGCCTCCGGCAACGCCGCGGGATTCTGCTCCTATTGTTTTTTCTTCCTCTGCTGGTCTGCGAGACGAGTTCCAATCTTTCAAGGGTCAGGTCGACGGCAGCCTCAAGCACGTGCTCGACAGTGTCTCGGCAGTTGCAGACGGAGTATCCTCAAACATGGCAAGTATCAACCAATCTATTGCCTTTCTCAAGGCAGCCCTGTCCAGATCATACACCGAGCTCCACAATCACATGGAGACCAGGATCAACATTGTGGAGCACACTCAGAGAGCGCAGGACACCTGTCTGTCGCAGGAGGAGAAAGAGATGCGTGAGCTGCGGGCTGAGTTCGGTATCTTCAAGACAGACTCTCCGCCGCTCAAACAGTTCGATCCATCCAATGCGAATTTCGAATTTCGACAGGAACAGTGATGCAAGTATCGTGGTTGTACGATCTAAAGAATTGGCTACTGCGACAGCCGTCTCGAACAGAGGGTGGTTGGAATATTCCAATATTTCAAGCAACGAGTGTGTCGTGCAGGGCGAACCCACGAGCAATAAGTACGTTATCAGGTTCAACGGTACGGAGGCGCTTGCGCCCAAGCGTGCGGCAGAGGCCCTCGGGAATCTCAAGACCCCACGCCCTGGTGGAGGCGCGGGCCACGTGCACCGAGAGTTCAAGATCAAGTCCACGACGGGTGAGCAGACGAACGTCTTCGTCGGACCCGACAAGAGCATGTGCACCATCGCGCTCTTCAAGAAGCGCGTCCTGGGCGTCGCTTTTTCACCGACATGGCCAAGGGTGAGATTTCATCGAACTGGGGGCCACTTATCAAAATCAAGGCAGTCCGCAGAGTGACACGCCAGAGATTGCCTGGGCCCCCGCCGACATTGTGGCTGAGGGGCTGTCGCAGTCCGAGCTGGGGCCGATCGCGCAGCAGGCGATCGCGGGGCCAAGTCCAACAGTGTGGAGTTCCTAGTACACTGAGTGCCCTGTGGCACGGTTCCTCCGCCCCGCTCTCCCCCTCTGCCTCCGCGTTCGGAGTTGTGACGTGGAACGCCAGAGCTCTTTTTCATCATGACGCTGCCACCCGCGCGAGGAAAGTCAGATTCCTCCGCCGGGCCTTGCAAAAAGGTCGCATGGTGGCTCTTCAGGAGACCCGCGGGTCTGAGCCTGAGCTGACTGGTCTACCCCACCACCTCCACCTCCCGTTTAGTGCCTCCTTCTCTTTTGCCCATCCCAGTGCCTGCGATTCCCCTGCCCGTCCCAGAAGCGGAGTTGTCGCGCTCTTCCCGAAGTTTACAGCCTCGGCAGAGAGGCGTGAGAAATTCCGATGTGCGGTGCCAGTCATCTCTTCTTCCCCCCTCAGACCAGGGCGAGCCCTCCTCACGAGATTCGAGAGTGCGGAAAGTCAGTGCTGGATTAGACATTACAACGTCCACAAATTTGGTTTTTCTCGTGAAGAGCGCCAGAGATTGCTGACGGACATCAGTGAATCCCTGAACCTAGCCTCTGAGGACCCCCTTAACAAGCTCGTCTTTATCTCTGGGGACTTCAACATTCCAGCATTCGAGTCGATCCCGCTGAACCCTACCCCCGAGGCTCCCGAGGCGATGAGTCTGGAGCCCCGTCCCCTTCCTCCTGAATGGCGCTCTGCTCTTGCGGGTTCGGTTAAGTTTGAGCTGTCGACCCCCTCCCATTTCAACGCACAGACCCAGCGTCTGTCCTTCCTGGATCGTCAGTTCTCCACGCTGCCTGGCTGGATTCTCTCGCAACTCGCGACTGAGGGGGGAGGTGGTTGACGAGCCTGAATTCTCAGCGGCGGAACAGATCTCTGACCGCGCGGCGGTGGTCGTCGCGCTCCGCCTTCGCCCTGAACTCCCCGTGGGACAGCGGCCAATCCCACGAGATATGTTTGCTTCGGCCGAGTTCAAGAAGTATATGCAATTGACGCTCGATGCCGCGCCGTGCCAACATCTCTCTCCCCCTCTTCGTCTCGAATGCTATAAGATGGTTGCGTTGGAATGTGCTCGGCTAGCCCGCAACGCGATCATCCTCAAACACCCCAACTCTACCCTCTCCCTGTATTTGATAGTGCGCAGTATGGCTCGGGCTGTTTATCGCCAACAGTGGTCTCTTGCTCTCCGACTTCTTCGCCCCCATCCTCTTGGTCAAGAACATCTCCGACTCAATTACGAAACCAGAACTATATCCCTGATATCTCTTGTCCTCTTCACCCAGCTCTCGAACGCCCTGCACAGGGAGGTTGCCGCGGCCTCGTGCAAAGCGATCGCTGCTAGCGCCCGCCAGATGTCGGATCAGGCGCGGTCGGTCCGACTTTTGCGCCGTCAGCGCCGCGCGCAGAGGCATGCCCGATTGCGGTCGCCCTTTGATCGGCGAACCCCGCTCGCTGGCGCGCGTGCGCCTGCTCGAGCGGTCGCCCAGACGCCTTCTGAGGCCCCCGAAGCGCTGGCCACTCATTGGGGCCCTGTGTTCACGGACAAACCTTTTGACGAGGTGGGTGCTGAACGGTACTTGGATGCCTTTCCCCCCCAACTCCGTTGCTCCGATCTCCCCCCCCCCCCCCCCCGACCTGTTTCCCAAGTTTGTTCCCTGGTCCGGAAGCTCTAGCGTAGCGCCCCAGGCTCCGACAGGATTCCGCATGCGGTTTGGTAGCGCGCACCTGCAGGAGTGGATCTCCTACGGGGCTGCATGCAGTGGATTTTCGCGGGCAACTATATGCTGCCCGAGTGCAATGCCATCTTAGACGTCTTCATCCCGAAATCCGAGGAGCCCGACGACCAGGACTCTGGAGTTATAAGATCCCCAGGAGACGCCCGCCCTTTGGGGCCTAAAAACTGCGACAACAAACTCATTACGTCCATGGCGATCCGAGCCCTCACCCACGCCCCCCCTCTTGGCCCCCAGAGATCCCGCAGGGGGCTCGCTCCGACGCGGAATTTCGGGGAGAATATTGTTGAGCTGGGCGCTGTGAGCCGAGTCACGAGCATGGCGCCCATGGCCGAAAGGCGGTGCCCGCTTCTGATCAGCTTTGACTATGGTCAAGGTTCCCCTTCCATGTCGCAGCGCTGGATGACCCAGACTTTGAAACGGACCCGTCCTCCTGCCCCCCTTCTCGCGTTGGTTTGTCACCTCTACTGGACTGTCACGTGCCTGGGTTGTGTCGGGGGGGATCTTGGACTGATGTATTGGACCACCAGCGGGATAATTCAGGGGCGCCCAGCTAGTGGCTCTCTCTACGCTGTAGGTGCCGACCCTTGTTTGATCAAGCTTGCCTCTGTGCTCGAGGGGCTCGCTGTACCTCGGTGACTTGCCAGAGCGTGTGCGGACGATGTGGGGGCAGTTCTTTACAGTATGGTTGATCTCTACTGGGTCTACCCTGTCTTCGCTGACGCTTCCAACCTCGCCCACCTCCAGTTGATGAAAAAAATAAGCCAAATGTAACGTCGCCCCACTGCTCGGCTCGTTCGCGGAAGCGCTGGAGGCCCTCTACCGCATGCGTCTCAAGCGGAGCGTGCCCGAGTGGGCCGACTTCGCGATCGCACCCTCGGTTTTCTATCTGGCGGTTTGGATTGGTCCTGGAGTCACCCCCTACACCTCTTGGGCTAAACCCTTCGGAAAATGCTTTGCCCGCCCCCGTGAGCTCTCTCGGCAAGGCGCTGCTGCTTCTGTCTCGGCCATGCTCTATTGCTCCAGGGTTCTCTCCGTCCTCTCATATGTCGGCCAATTCCAACCCCTTCCAGCTTCCCACCTCAAGCGCGAGTTCCAATACCTTTCCAGCATCTGTAACCTTCCGTTCTGTCGCCCTACGGAAGTTGCCTGGCCGAACTTGGAAGCGCGGGGGCACCGCGCGTGCATAGCATGAACATGTTGAACATCGCCCAGCTGATGAGAGCGAGCCTTTTCACGTTGTCCAGTTGGCAGCAGGCCTATTCAGAGTTATATGATACCTGTATCGAACATCACTCAATAGTCCGTGCTGTAAGTGGGCCCCCATGGCCGAGCTTCTGGGCCCCCCCCGCCTTCGCCCCGAATTTGAAGGAGGCTGCTGCAGGATCCGGTTGCTATTCGGAGAGCGTTCGGCACGTTCAAGAATTCCGAGCATCCCGTCCTCTCTTCCCTCTCAAAGCTCTTCGCCCTCAACGTGTTCTTCTCCGCCACCTCACCACCCTGACCCTCCCAGACCAGCTCGAGGATCGCTTCCACAAGCGTCTGTCCTGGTTCCCTCGGCTCGAGAGGCAGATTCGCTCGATCGCGTGTACTGAGGTGCGAACCCAGGTCCTCCTCCTTCCTCCGGCTTGGCGCACTGCTGTAATTAAAACTTTATGCGGGGGGTGGGTCGCTGCATCGGCATTTCAAGAGAATCGAATTTGTCATGTCGGGCGCGAGGAAGTCTGCAGCTTCAGGCAATTGTGGAACTGCCCGCACTTTCTCCGCACGCTCTCGTGCGTCTGCTCCACCCCTGTCCATCCCTGTCCGATCGCTCGCCTTAGTCTCGTGATTCCCTCTCGGTCCTCTCTCACTGTCGCAGTCTATGCTTTTTTCCTGAACGACGAATGCAATCGCCACCCCCCGCCCATCTGCCCCGAGAAGGTTCGGGAGATTTCCAAGTGCACGCGCGCGCAGGTCGCAAGGCCGACAGCGCGAGCATGAAGGAGAAAACCCAAGGGCTCATCTTAGCTACGCTAGAGGATGGATGCGATCATGAGGAGGGATGTGCGGAGGAGGGGGAGGAGGAACAGAGCAGGAAAAGAGGTGGAAAAGAGAAAGAGAGGGGTGGACAAGAGAAGGAGGAGGACGAGGAGCAGGAGGAGGCGGAGGAGGAGGAGGCGGAGCAGGAGGGGCCGCAATCCGTGAAACGCTTGCAATTGTTTAAAACGAATGTGCGCGGCGCGAAGGCGAGAGCCACATTTTGAAAACCATCCGCTTTCACTCCGTGAAACTTTTGCCAACTGGCAAAAAGAATGTGCGCGGCGCGAAGGCGCATTTTGTAAACGACCCGCCCTCGATCCGGGAAGCGCTTGCACATTTTTTAAACGAGTGCGCGCGGCGCTTAGGCGAGGGCCACATGTTGAAAACGACCCGCCCTCCATCTGCGAAGCTGTTGCCACTTTTTAAGTTTCAGAGTTATAAGTGTTGGGGAAGTCTCAGGCGAAACGCCTAGCCCACCCGAAAAATTTGCCTCGGGGTGCGACAGGGAGGAGTTATCAATAAGGAGAAGGAATGGAGGAGGAGGAGGAGGAGGAGGAGGAGGAGGAGGAGGAGGAGGAGGAGGAGGAGGAGGAGGAGGAGGAGGAGGAGGAGGAGGAGGAGGAGGAGGAGGAGGAGGAGGAGGAGGGGGAGGGGGAGGAGGGGAGGGGGAGGAGGAGGAGGAGGAGGACGAGGAGGAGGGAGGAGGAGGAGGAGGAGGAGGAGGAGGCTGAGCAGGAGGAGGGGCCTCCACTGGACGTGCACGCGCTCCCGCCGCGCAGCCTCGGCACGCCTTGCCCGCGCGCGCAGGCCGTGAGCGGGACACCCCCGCCGCCCTCGGGGCTCTGCGGCCTGCGCGCGCTGCAGGCGTTCTGCCGCTCTCGGCGCCGGCGCTTGCGCCGCCGCTGCCGCTGTGGCCGCCGCCGCCGTCGCGACTGACGGCGAGGGTGCCTGCCTGCCTGGGGAAAATTCGAGCACGGGGTCCGAAATTGTCGGGCGTCTTCGCAGGTCCACGGCTGTTTTCCAGCCTCGGGATGCTTGTCAGCAGCCGCGCCTGGCCGTGGGCGTCCCAGGGGTGCCGGGATCGCCCCAAACCCCCGCCGGAGACCCGAACCAATTGCGGCAGCGAGCGAGGGGAAAAAGTGAGAAGGAAAAGGCTTTCTCGGTGGCTGGACTTCTCAGAAGCCCTCGCGCCTCGGAAACGTTTTCTTTGTGTCTTCGGGGAAGGCCTCGACAACTTTCCAGAAGGCCAGGGAACTACCGAGCCTTCTGAGACGGCCTTCTCCTTCTCACTTCCCCCGAGGCTCGCCGCCGAAGCAAGCTGGATAGGCTCGAAGTTTCCGGACGTTTTCCAACGTTCCCGGAAGTTGGCGAACCTTTTCGAGACCGGGGGCGGCTTCCATCAGCTGCGCGTCTTCGCGGGCGCCCCGGCCGTGTCAGAATCGACCCGAGCGCCCTCCGGAGAGCCGAGTTTCTGAGCCGAAAGCCAGGATACGCATGCCGCGGCTGGCTTGGGCGAGAGCTGGGTACCCATATGGCCAGATATCTTTCCAGCGCTCGGTCCTCCTCCTCCTCCTCCTCCTCCTCCTCCTCCTCTTCCTCCTCCTCCTCCTTTCCGCTCATGGCAGTCGTGTTCATCTG
>CAUYUJ010014502.1:82500-127500 GCA_963575745.1 Prorocentrum cordatum
CCCCGTCCCCGGCGCCGCGTGGCCGGGGTGGGCACGGTGGTTCGAAGAGCGACGGCCGGATGCAGCGTCGGGTACGGCGCCCCGCCGATGGCCCTGGCCGTCGATGCGGCTGAACGCGTCAGCTCCGCTCGCGTGCACACCTTTTGGGGCAGCTCAGTGGCTTCGCGTCTGCGTCGCCGAGTTTGGCATCGTGCTGCTGTGCCCGAACCCCCTCCTGCCCTCCAAAATTCCGCCAACGATGACGGAAACGGGTCCTGCGGGAAACGGGTCCTGAGGCTTTGTCGCCGTTGTCGGGCTCCTTGGGCCCTCCGCGGGCCCTGGGATGGAAGACGACTGAGGATGAAGAGTTGGCACTGGGGGAAGGCCCTGGGGTCCAGGACCCGCTTCCCTCGGGACCCGTTTCCCCCATGCCAGAATCCTTTGGTGAGCGTGGGCGAGAAGCGCGCGAAGGCGCGGTGCGTGCGCGAGAGCTGGGCAGGCAGAAAAGTTGGTCGTCTCAGGACACCGGCGGCCCCGAGAAGTGCGCTCTTGCGAGCAGCTGCGCGCCCGCACCCGCGCAGGGCCCACGCAGGGCGAGGGGCCCTGGCCCGAGTCACTCGATCAGCTGCCGGAGCCGAGAACCGTGAGGTGCGCGGATCCGTGCGACGGGTTGCGCACTGCTAGGGAGTTGGCAAGGGCTGGAGTCGGCACGTGTTCCTCTTTTCGCTTATGATCGGGCCCACACGCTCAAGGACTGCATGCTCTGACAGCCCGCGGCTTCCCCTCCCTCCTCCCGTGCTCTTCCCGTTCCGCCTGCGCCCCGTAGCACTCGGCTGCCTCCGACCGCGGCTCGGTTCCAAGCCCCTGCGACTGAGCAGCTCTCTTCGCGCGCCGCTTCTCGTGGCCCCGCGGGCCTGGGATTTCCGCCGGGGCACCGCGCGGGCCTCGGCGTCTATAGCGCTCGTGCTTCCACCCTGCGCCTCGACATGAAGCGCCCTGGCCGGGGCCTCGCCGCGCAGCGCCCCGGCTGGGGCGCGCAATTCGCTCACTGAGGGCAGTGGGCTCCCTGAAGGCATTATTTCTCGGACCGAAGCCACATTTTCCTGCCCTCGGTAAAGGCTTCATTTTTCTGCCTCCAGTGTACTCGAACATGTTTGCCTTAGGCGTTCTAGTCGTCGCCGTCGCCGCCGTCGTCATCGCCGTCGCCGTCGTCGCCGTCGTCCTCGTCCTCGTCCTCGTCCTCGTCGTCGCCGTGCTCGCAGTCGTCGTGACTGGGGCGGGTGCGCTCATCGCTCCGAAAAGGGACGCTGGTTTTCAGGCATTCGCCGACAGGGCCGCGCCGTCGCCGAGCAGAGGGCTCAATGCTTCAGAGAGGCCCCGTCGCGCGGCCGCGCGCAGAGGGGGGCTGGGGGAGTGGGGAAGCCTTCTTCGAAGGAGGCTGCTTCTTGGAAGGCGCCGGTCCTGCTTCAGCAGACAGGCCCGCGCCTTCAAGGAGCAGGATGCTTCTGAGAAGCCTTCCCCCCTCCCCTCGCCCCCTTGTGCGCGCTGCCGAGGCTTCCGTCGGTGCCGCGGCACTGCTGGAGGCGCGCGAGGTGCGGCGCTGCGGTCACCCAGGGGCGCTGGGCCCGACATCGACCCCGACGGGGCGCAGTGAGGCGCCCCCGAGAGACGCCCGGCGCTGTTTGGCGGCGCCAGGTGCCGGCCCCCGAGCTGCGTCCAGGGCCGCCCGCCCCTCGCAGGCGATCTTTCCATGTTTCTGGCCCGTTCGAAGACCCCACGAAGCCTGGGACAGGGGTCGACATGTCCGCTGTGAGCCCCCATATTCCGCCGCGCCTGTCGAGTCCCCGCGCCGTCCCGCAAAGTCCCTGCACAGCCCCCGATGGAAACTGACACAGTCCTCGCCCTTCATTTGGTCTGTACAGGTTTGGAGGCTTCCTCCTTTCCCCGCCCTTCATTAGGTCTGTACAGGTTTGGAGGTTTCCTTCTTAACCTTGTTGCGCAGATCAAGGAGGAACGGGTACTATACCCCGACATGCGATGTCCAGATTTTTTCGACACGCGGTCCCCAGAAGGCCCGACCCTTTCCTCAGGGCCGTTTGTTCATCCCGAGTCATGTTTGTGACGGTCCCAGGGCCCGGCAAAGGCCCTCAGAGGCTGAGAATTGAGGGGGGCCTCCGTCCTGATTGTTTCTAGACGTTGCTCGTCTGGGTTCTTAACGTTCCGAAAGCACGAAAGAGCAGGGACAATCTAAGTTTCCGTCGTGGACCCTGTGGGGACTGCGCGGGGGACTGCGTGGGGACTCTGCGGGGACTGCGCCAGTCGCAGCTCGGGAACGCCAGGCGCCGCCTGGCGGCTCTGGGCGCTGCTCCAGGGGCACCGCTCTCTGCGCTCTGCAGCCGTCGAGGGGCGTTCGTCGGTGGCCGCGCGCTGCACATCGACCAACGCTGAACATCGACGAGCATCGCGCTGGTTTGACGCGCGGCTCTCCTGCCCCCCCTATGCCCGCCTGTTGTTGAAAGTAGATATTTTTGGATGCCCAAGTCGCAATGCCACTTCAGACGCCTTCCTGCTTTGAGAGTCGAGTGGAGTTCCATCGTCCCTCTTCAGGGGGCGGGGGGAGGCCCGATCTGCTTTCCACGGCTTCCTGCTCCATGCTTCTACACACTTCCTCCGACCGACGGATCTTGGGCGCCTCTTGGGGCCCCTCGGGCGCCCCTCTCGGGGTGGCCACAGGGCGTGTTCTGGCCTCCTCGGGGGGGTTCGTCTCAACCCCCCATCGGGGGGGGGGGGCTGCTTTCGGCGCCCTGCTGTCCTGTGCGGGATGTGGTGTGGACCACTGCCCACAAGCGGCTCCGGAGAGAGGGGGGGGCGGTCTTCGCAGGCCGCGCGCGTCGGAGGGCGGGGGGGCGGGGTCGGCCCCAGTAAACATTTCAAAGACATCACAGACAACAGAAGAGCCTCGGGATCGTGTTCTTTAGTCATTGTTTTGCCGATCGGCGCGGGCCCTCGCCCCCCCCCCCTGCCCCCCCCCCAGGGAGTAGATCTTGGCTGTTTTTTGGCGCCTGTTTCGAGCAGGTTGAGTCTGCCCATAGGACGCACGTTTGCAAACACTCGCATTAAGCAGAGGTCCGGAGCCAGACCGCCCCTCCTTCCGCCCAATGTCGAGACGCCGAACACGATAACGTTCACCTTCTGACTCGCCCACTCCGTGCATGCATTATGGCGGATTTAGGCCATGGCAACGAGTCGCGGGGCGTTCCCTGGACGATCGACGGAACTCTGCGCCGCCCTCCGATCTTCCTGTAGAGGTGCCTGATGACGCTGCGCCAAAGCGAGAGGAGCTGTGGGGCGCGACCCGCATGTCAGGCACAGAAATGCGAGCGGTTCATCTTTGGATCTGTGCGGATCATTTTTCTCGGCTGGAGTGGGCTGTCCAGCGGCGCCGCGGGTCCCTCTGCCGCAGGCGCTCTGTGATCGGGAGCGGGCAGACACCCCCACCGCCCCTCAAACATGGCGGCTCCCCCGGGGGTTGGGCCGCCGTTGGAGACAGCGGCCGCTCCCAAGGCTGGGCGCATCGCTCGGACGTGTGGATTTTTTTGTCGGCGAGGACCATCGAGGAGCATCTTGGATCACCGCACGAAAAAAGAGTGCACGAAGCCGAAGCCATGCACGGGGAATGGACGTCCGAGCGATGGCTAGAAGGTGATCGGTTTCTTGTTCATTGTTTTGCCGATCGGCGCTGGCCCTCGCCACCCCCATCCCTCCCCCCACGGAGCAGATCTTGGCTGCTTTGGGCGCCTGTTTCGAGCAGGTGGGGACCCTCCCCCATCGGCCGCACCGCTAAGCAGAGGTCCAGAGCCAGGACCCCCCCCCTCCCCCCCTTCCGCCCCATGTCGAAACGCCGAGTAAAAAAACGCACGCCTACAGGGGGGAGTGGTCTGCCAGCTGGGGCCTCCAGACTGAGCACGCCAGGGAGCCTGGCGGCGAGGAATGCGTCGAGCGCGAGCGCCGCCCGGCGCCCTGGGCCGCCTCTTCCTCCACCTCCTCCTCCCCCTCCCCCTCCTCCTCCCCCTCCTCCTCCTCCTCCTCCTCCTCCTCCTCCTCCTCCTCCTCCTCCTCCTCCTCCTCGGGTCGCCTACGGCCCCGGGGTTCCGGAGGGAGAAGCAGACACAGGCACAAACACACGTCGATTCCCAGGAGAAGCTGTTGGAAGCTATGGGTAACGGGGGGAGACGGAACTCCAGAAATCAAGGGAAGAATCAGACACCCCGGCCTTGATACATGGCGTTTGCTGAAACTGCCCTGGGCGTTTATTAAACAGCCGTGCCCGGCTCGATTCCTTCCCTTCTTTGGGCGCCTCTACAAAATCCCACCAGCTCTCTGGGCATAGGTGGTCTAGGGAGGTTCTCTCTTCAACCCCCTTCTTCCCTTTCGGGGAGGGGTTTACTCCGCCCCCTAACCCCCCTTCCCTGGACTTGGACGGGGCGCCCCGCGAGGTGTCAGAGGGTACTTGTTCTGCCAAGATGGCTCCAAGAGGGCCTTAGGGAGTCCAAGATGACCTCCAAGATGGCTCAAGATAGCCCAAGATGCCTCAAATCGGCTCCCAAGATGCTGTAAGAGGCCACAAGAGCGCTGCAAAACAGCTCCAGGAGGCCTCCGAGACCTCCCAAGGAGGCCTCAAAGAAGCCAGAATCGTCCCAGAACCTATGGTAAATCAATGTTTGTTCGGTTCTCGCCTGTTCGCTTTTGATGGCCATCCGAGGCCTCAAGACGGCTCCAAAATGACCCAAGAGGGCCCCAGGAGAGACCCAAGAGAGCCCCAAGACGGCCCCAAGAGCGCCCAAGAGCGCCCCAAGAGCGTCCCAAGAGCGCCCCAAGAGGCGATTTTAGGGGCTCCAAGGGGGAAAGGAAGGGTTCGATTTAGGGAGCCCTTCTTCTTTGATCGATCTCCTCCAAGATGACCCCTAAGAGCGCCCCTAAGGCTCCCAAGAGCGCCCCAAGCTGGCCCCAAGAGGCGCCTGGCGGCCCCAAAAGGCGCCCAAGATGCCTCCAACAGGCTCCCAAGAGGTTCCCAAGAGGCTTCAAGAGGATCCACGAAGCGCCCAAGACGCTCAAATCTGGCCCTGGGCTCGCCAAGATGCCCCTCTCCTCTTCCTCCTCCTCCTCCTCCTCCTCCTCCTCCTCCTCCTTGTCCACTGTCTCTTCCTCCTTCCTCCTCTTCGTCCTCCTCCTCCTCCACCATCCTCCCCCTCTTGGGGTATCGGACGACTTCCCCCGCCACTTTGTTCTTCTGCATGCTCCCCCACTTCCCTGATCACCTGAACTGCCCTGGGCATAGAATCTGGATGGGTTGGCGGGGATACTTTTTTTTACAGCCGCGGGCGGAAGCGCCAGCGGCGGCGAGTAACGGTCGGGCTGCGGCCGAAGGTTGGCGGGGATACCTGAAGCGTCAACACTTGCTTCGGGGTGTTAGATTTTTTCGGGGTGGATTTTCTACCCTCTAAGATCTGACAAGTCGGTGACCACCCTGGGCCCCTTGGCCTCCCCCCCCCGCCCCCGAGGCGCGCGGCCGCCGCCCGAGGGCGCATGGTGGACGTGGCCGAGGACCGAGCGCGGGTGGCCCGCAGCGGCCAGTTGGCGGCCTGCGCTGGCCTTGGGCGGCCCTCCGCGGTGGCGGCGGCGGCGGCGAGGAGAGGACGAGGAGGCGGGCGGAGGGTGCGGGGTGCAGGGTGTAGGGTGGAGGGGGACGGTGGAGGGTGGGGGAGGAGGGAGGAGGAGGGAGGAGGAGCAGAAGGGAGGAGGAGGAGGAGGAGAAGGAGGAGGGAGGACGAGGAGGAGGGCGAGGAGGAGGAGGAGGAGGAGGAGGAGGAGGAGGAGGAGGAGGGAGGAGACCATCAAGAAGGGGAGGAGGCGGAGGAGGGTGGAGGGCGGAGTTTTGAGGGCGGAGGGTGTAGGGCGCAGGGTAGAGGGGGAACGGTGGAGGGTGGAGGAAGAGGAGGAGGAGGAGGAGGAGGAGGAGGAGGAGGAGAAGGAGGAGAAGGAGGAGGAGGAGGAGGAGGGAGGAGGGAGGAGGGAGGGGATCACCAAGAGGGGGCGACAACGATGAAAAAGGACTCGGATCCAGAACAGTGGCCCGCGCTGCGGCGAGAGCGGCATTCCGACCGACGGGAGCAAAGCGCTCATCCGAAAGTGAGGCCCACGCTGCAGCGGGAGCACCGAGAACACACGGATTGTAGCAACACATGTTTGAACCTACATTCTGGCCCAATCTTGCGTGTAAGACTAGAAGGCGCGGAGGGGGCCGTGTACTTTTTGCACGGAGTCAGGGGAGAGAGGGTAGGAGTATCAATGTTGTGAATATGTGGAGGAAGGGGAAATGGACGAGTAAGGGGATAGGGAGGAGGAGGTGGGGGAAGAAGAGACGTGACGTTTGGGGTATCCCGTGTGTGTGTGTGTGTGAAGTCAGCGTTTGGGCGGTCTTGAGTTCATCTCGGAGAAGAGGCTTCCAGCGGTCTGGGGGCGGCGTCGGCGGCGCGTTTCTCGCACAACTTCCCGAGGCCGTCTTGGAGGCCGTGGTGCATCTGGGGGTATCCTTGGATGATTTTGGGGGCCTCTTGGGGCGCCTTGGAAGGACTGAACGGGCGACAGTGCTAACATCAAGGGCGCCCTCGAGGGCGCGAAGTTATTCGCGCTTCGCGCTTCGCGGTTCGGTTCCGACTCCTCGTCCTCCTCACGAGAGCGCGAAGTTAGGCGCCCTTCTGATATCATGCCAAGCTCCACGGCCAGGAACGTTTGCGTAGCGTGTCGCGCCGCCTGTTCTGGCCCACCGTGCTTCGGCGCGACAACTTACGGTAGGTTGGTGTCGTTTCGACCGGCGGCGATCCCGCCGCCGGCGTTCAACGTTGAACGCCGCCGGCGACCCAGAATCGGTCGATGTTGAACGAGCTGACGCTTCGGCACCGCCCGATCGTTCAACGTTGAACGATTTCCGAGGTGTCAGGAACCAACGCTGGGGTCGACACGACACGAACCTGCCGTAGGCACGTCCCAGTCCCAGAGCATCACCGTTCCAGGTGTTTTGCAGCCTCCCGCTCCTGCGAGGCAGCACGACGCGCGAGCGGCCCGAAAGGCATGTCGTGCCGCATGGGCCGTCGCCGCGGCACGTTCGGCAACAGTTTCTTACACGTCGGTCGTTGAAAGTAGGTCTTTTTGGATTCCCAGATCCCAATCTACTTCTAGCGCCTTCCTACTTGAAGAACCGATATGTTTTGGATGTGCTTTTTAATTCTCTGGGAGGGCCTGAACCCAACCTACTTCATCCGCCTTCCTACTTCATGTGTTTACCTACTTCTTCCGACCGACGTGTACCGTAGGCGCCCATTTTTGCACTCTCTGGCGATCGCGGCCGTTACCTTGGGAAACGGGGGAGGGGGCTGGTAACGTAACGATTCTCGCTGGCGCCGTTTGGGAATGAGCTGCTTCGTAGCTGTTCCCCGACGGCGTCAGCGCGAATCGTGATATTATCAGGGGGTGGTAGGTCACGGCAGCGCCAGGCGTCGTCCAGGGAGGGATGAGGGGGGGATGTCCTTGGTAACAGGCGGAAGTGCGCTCTGGCGTTTCTGAATGAGGTAGGCCTCTCTTGTCGGGTGGGACGGACGGGGGGATACAGACAGGGTTTGCACACTTTGCCGCATGCAGCTGGTTCCTGCCCCGACGCCAGGCGCGTTCGTCGAGACACTGGCGCTTGCGGTGCTGAGAAGTGCTGGGGGACCCAGCTGCGTGAGCTTATTAGCTCCATCGCTCCCCCCCCTTGACCATCCTCTGGTGCGGTGGGGGGAGGACGACAACGTCCCGTCGGGCCGTCCTCCCCCGCACAGAGATCTTCCTCCGTGTCCTCTTCGACGGCAGCACGTGTGAGTCCGTCAAGTTCGGTCCTGCCCACTGGCTCGCAGGGGGGCAAACGACCCCTGTGCTATCCCCCCTTTTCGTCCGACCCGATCTCGGGCCTCCGCCGACCCCGTCCGCCGTGCCCGCGCGCGTGGGTGGCCAGCGGGGAGGTGCGGTGTGCGCTTCGCGGGCCGCGCCTGGCGCGGCGCGCAGGAGCATGGCGAGCAGGACGGAGAGAGGAGGGCGGGCTATATTCGGCCGCGGGCTGCTGTCTGGCCTCAGCTTCCCCCCGAGGGGGCGACGAAACACTGGCCACGAGGCCAGCACAAGCGCGCAAGTTGATGAAATCTCCTGGCAGAACAGGAGGAGCAGGAGGAGGTGGAGGAGGAGCCGGAGGAGGAGGAGGAGGAGGAACGAGAGAGTGTCCTTCCGCCTGGACGGCGGCAGCACGCCTCCGTGGGGCCGAGCTACACCCAGCGACGATGAAACACCTCCGGTCAGAGACCCAGGCACCTGACCAGGGATGAGCCCCGCCGATGCAGGCTTCACTTGGGAGGATGACGGAGTGAGGCGGATTGAGGAGGAGGGAGGTTCGTTTCGGTCGTCTCGAAGGTGCGAGTCGTAGCTCGCGACTGCCCGGCGGGTGCCGCCCCGCTGGGAAGCGAGAGCCGAGGTGAGCCCAGCAAGAGGTGAGCCCAGCAGGGACTGAAATTTGGGCCACAAGAGGCCATAACATTTGATGCAAGAAACTGCGCATCTTGTTTCGTCGCGTGAAGCTCCACACTGCGCTGCCCTCACAGCGGGCTCGCCTCACCCCAGGCACACGAAGCCGAAGGGGAGACGACATGGAACACAACAAACGAGGCTCCAGAGGCCACGACGCACTGGAGGCTCCAGAGGCAATCTCCAAAACAAGCGACTGACGCTCGCCATCGGAGCAAATACGGAGCCAGAAGAAACACCAGCCTGCGAGGAGAGCCCCACGTCATGAAAAAGGGCTCACCTCAGCCAGTCTTGGGGGATGGTCGCCAGTGTATGTATTTCCCACCCATCAGGCGGCTTCGATCTCTTCGTCGGCCTGCAACCGACAGGGGGGCTTCGACTATCCACTAGTTCTTGACAGGGCCACGCTAGACCAACGGGGGTGGGCAATGAGAGGGGATGATGTGATGACGAAGAGGACGAGGACGTAGCGGGTGAGGGGGAGGAGGAGCAGGAGGAGGAGGAGGAATTGGAGGAGGAAGAGGATCAGCAGGAGGAGGATGAGGAGTAGGAGGAGGATGAGGGGAAAGGAGGAGGAGGGATGAGGATGAGGAGGAGGGGGAGAGGAGAAGGGTGATAGGAGGAGGAGGAGAAACAGGAGGAGGAGGAGGAGGAGGAGGAGGAGGGCAGTCTATCGACGATGAAGGCGAGCGAGCGCCCCCAGCTCCCCCCCCCCGCCTCAGCTCAGGAGGAGGAGGGCGGCAGCTCCAGCTCTTGCTGCACCTCGTGCTGCGCCAGACTGTTCCCTCCCTTCCCGCTGGAAGGGGGAGCTGGGGCACCGCCTGCTTCTGCTTCGGGGGCAGCGACAGTGGGGGGGAGTGGCAGGGGGATGCTCGATGTGGATATGCAGAGCTAGCCCCGAACCAAACACTCTGTGCCCAGGCAGCGACGTGCACGGGCGCGAGAACGGCGGCGATCTCTGGGGAGACCCCAATCGGCAGAAGCAGCAGGGAAGATTTGTGGGAGGCCTCGCCGTGAGCATTGCGCTGGCTGATCAGGGCAGGGGGAGGAGTATCAAAGGGCTGCTGCTGCTGCTACTGCGGCTGCTGCTGCTGCTGCTGCTGATGATGCTGCTGATGATGATACGGATGCTGATGATGATGACGATGATGCTGATGATGAGTATGATGCGGATACTGATGATGATGCTAATGATGCTGGCGATGATGCTCATGATGATGAGGGTGAGGATGAGGATGAGGATGCGGATGATGATGACGATGATGATGACGATGATGATGACTATGATGATGATGATGATGATGATGATGATGATGATGATGATGATGATGATGATGATGATGATGATGATGATGATGATGATGATGATGATGGTACTGATGGGGTTGATGATGCTGCTGATGGTGATGATGCTAATAATGCTGATGCTGATCATGACGATGATGTTGGTGATGCTGCTGAGGTTGATGATGCTGATGCTGATGCTGCTGATGCGTTGATGATGATGATGCTGATGGTGATGATGATGATGATGATGCTGATGATGATGATGATGATGATGATGATCATGATGATGCTGATGCTGATGCTGATGCTGATGCTGGTGTTGCTGACGATGCTGATGCTGATGCCGCTCATGCTGATGATGATGACGATGATGATGCTGCTGATGATGATGATGACGATCATGCTGATGATGATGCTGATGAGGATGATGATGATGATAACGATGATGCTGATGATGTGTAGGATGGGTCATGGTGGTGATGGTGGTGGCAGTCGTCGTGGTGATCATGATGATGGTGATGATGATGATGATGATGATGATACTGATGATGATGATGATGATGATGATGATGATGATGACGATGATGATGATGACGATGATGATGATGATGATGATGATGATGATGATGATGATGATGATGATGATGATGATGATGATGATGATGTTGATGATGATGAGGAGGAGGAGGAGGAGAAAGAGGATGAGCAATTCTTATTCAGGAATCCATCTTATTGGAAGGCCTTGCGGCCAGACGACGACGACGCTGACGCTCTGGAGGCCTTCTTTTTAGCTCTCTTCGAGCCTCTTGGGCTCTCTGTTGGGGCCAGGCTGGGGCCGGGGCCAGGGCCTGGGCGGCGAAGGGGCTGGCGCTGGGGGCCAGTTCACGAGGAGTGTTACAGGGACAGTCATGGGGAATGACCTGTCAACCTGGTGCCCGCACACCTCCTGATATCCCAAAGGCACGTGCTGCGCCGCACGAGGCGAACGGCATGTCCGTGGCCAGACTGAGGCTGATCGTCGCGGCCAGCGTGTGGAGCTCGCAGAACGTCCTGCTGGCGTGAAACTTGGCAGCGATCCCCCCCGAACACTGTTTTCGTCGCAGCGCGGCAGAGGCGATCCTCTCGCGTATGGAGCAAAACGAGGCTGCGGAGCTGCGAATTATCCCGCATGCAAGAGGGAAGGAAATGGAAAGAGGGCAGCGCCGCGGATGGAGGAGTGAGCCCGGGGGCACTCACGCGGCGGCGCCGCGGGGATAGCGCGGGGCGGCCAGGCTGCAGCTGTTGGCAGCGGCGCGGGGCGGCGTCGCGGGCGCACCCACCGAACTCAAGCAATCCAAGCAACGCTGGCTGGGGCCGCCAAGGATCGCAGCCGCGAAACATAACGCGTCAAGTGGGGTGGAAGTTATGCACGCTGCGAGCAGCAACGCTGGCGCCTACCCTGGAGCCGACTCTTAGTGGCCGACGAAGCCGTGCAATAAGTGTGCGGATATCGTGCTGCCAAGCCATGGTCGACCCCAAGCCGGCACGGACACGAGCAGCGGCGGCAGACTGCAGAGAGCACGATTCATCAAGTTCAGCCACACATCGGCGACCCCTGGAACTCGAGGTAGAGGCGCGTAAACGGTGCGTCTGCTGATGGGGCTGGCCGCCGTAACCCGAGCCCCTGCAGAGCTGGCGGGTGAACTCTGCAGTTGGCGGAGGAAAAACATCTCCGCTGCGGACGTTCGCGGCGGGGCTGGAGTGGTGGGCAGCTCCCGGGCCTTGATCGCGAAGCTCACGAGCTCTATCTGGAACCATTCGTAGGGCGTGTTGCAGGTCGCAGATGCCGAAGTCTCGCTGCTGGTCCGTGAAATGCTGGCTTTGGGCGTCTTGCACGCGGATGTCCTGGTAGAGTTGCTGACCCACGTCGGGCTGCACGACGTTCTGCTCCCGGTTGACGTCGAGTTGGGAGGAGCCGGCGTTGGTGCTGGTGGCGCAGGGGTCCAGAGGCCGTTGCTAGCGTCCATGCTGGTGCTAGAGCTGTTGTATGCGCTGGGGTTGGTGCCAGTGTAGGCGCAGACGCTGGTGCTGCAATCGGTGCCGGTGGTAGCATAGGCGTTAGTGCAAGCGCATGCGCACGCCTTTGTGATGGCGTCGGTGCTGGTGGAGGTGCTGGCGATGGTGCCAGCGCATGCGCAGGCATTGGTGTCGACGCTGGCGTCGGTGTGGGCGCTGGTGTCGATGCTGGCGTCGGTACTGGCGCTGGTGCTGATGTAGGCGATGGCGCAGGCGCCTGCGTTGATGCCAAGGTAGTCGCCCGCGTGGTTACAGGCGTTGATGCCAGCGTCGGTGCTGGTGGAAGCGCTGACGTTGGTGCCAGCGTGTGCACAGACGACGGTGCTGGTGTCGGTGTCAGTGTAGGCGCTGGCGGTGGTGCCGGCATGGGCGCAGGCGTCGTCGCCAGCTTCGGTGCTGTCGTCGGTGCTGGCGCCAGTGTTGATGTAGGCGATGGCGTTGGTGCCAGCCTTGGCGCAGATGTTGGTGCTGGCGTCGGTACTGGTATACGCTCTGGCGTTGGTGCCAGCGTTGGCGCAGGCGTCGGTGCGGGCGTCGGCGCTGCCGTCGGAACTGGTGTGGGCGTTGTCGTTGGTGCCGGCGTAGGCGCCGTCGTCGGTGCTGGCGTTGGCACAGGTGTCGATGGTGTTGGCGCTGACGGTGGTGCTAGCGGCGTAGGCGCAGGCCTTGGTGCTGAAGTCGGTGCCGATGTAGGCGCCAGCGGTGATGCCGGCGTAGGCGCAAGTACTGTTGCTTGGGTGGTTGCAAGCGTTGGTGCAGGTGTAGGCGCTGGCACAGGCGCGGGCGTAGGCGCAGGCATCGGTACTGGCGTCGGTGCTGGTGTGGGCGGCGGCGTGGGTGCCGGCATGGGCGCTGGCCTTGATGCTGGCTTCCGTGCTGATCTCGGTGCTGGCGCATGCGCTGCTGGCGTGGTGCTGTTGGCGTATGCGCCGGCGTCGGTGGCGTAGTAAGCCTCGTTGCAGATGCTGGCCTCTGTGTCAACTTCTGCGTTGGTGCCGCAGTAGGCGCAGGCGCTGATATCCTGGTTGTCCCAGTCGTGGATGTTCCAGTTATGCTATCTCTCGCCGTCGTGCTGCCCGTTGATCTGTTGCAGGTCGCTCTTGTGCATCTCAGATGTGTGCTGCTCGTCTGAATCCTCGTCCCACCACTCGTAGGTGTCAAAGTTGTCGTGTTGATCTCCGTCGGGCTGCTTGTTGGCGTTGTGCGCAGTCCCGCGCACAAGCTCGTGGACGTCCATGTCGTGCTGCTCTCCACCTTCGACCCATCGACCTCCAGCGTCCACCAGTACAACATTCTGACTCCAGACTTCAGCATTCGACTTTCCATCTCCGCCCCTAGTTATCGACTTCCAGCGACCACCAGCGCAAAAATCCGACCACCAACCTCCAGCATCCGAGTTTCCACTTCCACCTCCAACTATCGACGTGCCGCGTCCACCAGCCCAGCACTCCGGCTTCCAGCCTCCAGCATCCGATGTTCAACCTCTTCCTCCATTGATCGACCTCCAACCTCCACCAGCGCAGCACTCCGACCTCCACACTGCGACACCCGACTGTCCACATCCACCTCCACCAAACGACCTCCAGAGCCCACCAGCGCGACACTCCGACCTCCAGCCTCCAGCGCCTTGACGTTCCACCTCCACTTCGACCTGTCGACCTCCAGCGTCCACCAACGCAACACGCCGGCTCTGGACTTCCAACATCCGACTCTCCACTTGCACCTCCACCTATCGACTTCCAGCGTCCACCAGCGCAGCACTCTGACCTCCAGCATCTAGTTTCCGACTCCGCACCTCAACCTCCACCATTCGACCGCCAGCGTCCACCAGCGCAACTCACCGACCTCCAGCCTGCAACATCCGACATTCCACTTCCACTTCGACCTGTCGACGTCCAACGCCCACCAGCGCAACGCTCCGACCTCCAACCTCGGGCATCCTACCTTCCACCTCCACCTCCACCTATCGAGTTCCAGCGTTCACCGACGAAGGGAGGAGGACGGGGAAAGTACAGTGCAGTAGGGAGTGACTTTCCTGTTGCGTCCTTGCGATTTCGACTGCAATTCCTCAGCTCCGGCGGCGGGCGAGCGGAGTGCGCCAACGTCGACGGCGACTTCCCCAGCTGTCTTACGCAACGACCCCTTTCTGCCATCCCTAGCGAACCATCCCCAGCACCGCCAGCACCAGCCATCGACACCAGTGGCACCACCAATCTCACCATAATCCATAAGAATGCGAGGTTATTGGAAACCGACGACCGCATCGGGGAGCTTGTACGAGACGTACAAAGTTACCACTGGGACGCAATTCTAATCAACGAGACCTGGAGGACACAGCCAAAAGAGCATTGGACTACAGTGGAAGGACACACCTTCGCAGGGTCTGGGAACGACCGGCGCTGCCATGGAGTAGCAATTCTCTTACACAAGCGCTGGAGCCGTCATATATTTGAGTTTCAGTCAATCAGCGCAAGACTGGCCACAATGACTATTAAAAGAGGGCGCATTCGATTACAGTCAGTTTCGGCATACTTTCCACACACTGGGTATACGGACGCACACGTACAAAACATGTATCACGGCATTGGTGTTATGCTCAATGATGCCCGCGCCCACAACGCATGGGCGATTCTCTCAGCAGACTTCAATGCCCAGGTTGGTGCACAGCCACGCTCAGACGCAGCACCGACGGGTGCTACAACGACCATCAACGACGTTTCTTCTCGTTTTGTGGGACCCCACGGGTGCGGCGACGAGAACTCCAGAGGGCAGTGGTTGAGACATTGGGCCACGACCGAGAGGCTCGCCATCGTGAACACGTTCTTCCGCAAATCCCCACGCAAACAGATTACTTACACCACGACCGCGGGCAACCCGCGACAATGCGATTGCATACTGGTAGATAGAAGCCTACTTCCTGTATGAACTAACGCAGAGGCCACGAACATCGCAGATCTCAACTCGGACCACAAAGCTGTCGCACTTCACATTCGCTTCCCGGTTCTACCGACCGGTAAAATTACACGCCATCTAGGACAGTCCACGTCGCGGGCCGACATTTGCAGCGGTCATTGGGCGCGTGTAGACTTCGACGAATACCGACGACGCTTGGGTCTCCAGTTACAACCGGCGGCATCTCCGACAGACCCGCAGGAGCTTGCCTGCATCATCGAGAAGAGCCTTTGCACCTCCACAACTCACGGATCTGCCGCCGCGGCGACGCCCTCACGAGCAGTCACGACCAACGCCAACCACGACGCCAAGCACCAGCAACACGACGACATCATCGAAGACGTGATCAAGCAGCGACAGAACACGCCTACTGCAAACAGCAATTCCCGACGAGCAATGAGCAAAAAGACTCGGCAAAGCATTCGACGACAGAAGCGCGCCGACGGGAGGGAGCGAATCAGCTTCATATTGGAGCAGTTCAAGGGCCTCAAAAACGTCCGCTCCATCAACACACGGCGGAGGAGAACTCTGATTACAGAGATGGCGGGGGCCGACGGCAGCAAGCAGACAACGAAGCAGGGGATAGCAGATACATTTGCAGATTTTTGACCCCTCGCCAACCGCAGCGCCAGAGATTCCACCTTTCACGCCGACGGAGCTCACCGCAGCAATCTCGCAGTTCAAGGGCGGCAAAGCACCAGACATTAGTGAAATTCGCGCTGAAATGCTTCAAAAACCGGGTCCGGAGGTCCAGCGTGCCTTACTACAGTTGTACAACACCATCATGCAGGCAGACGCCCCTACGCCGGCCAGCTGGAAAAAGACCGTCATCATTGTGATCTCCAAGTCGGGCGATTTGACGCTTCCACAGAATTATCGCCCGATCAGCACAGTACCGATCCTGTATAAGCTTTTCAGCCGATTTCTGTACAACAGGCTACAACCAACCCTAGAACGACAGGAACCCGACGACCAGGCGGGCTTTCGCCCCGGACGAGGCACGCGCGACCATTTCTTTATTTTCAATACTATACGTGAAAAGGCAGCCGAATGGAAGCAGACTCTCTGGGCTGCAGCCATAGACTTCAAAAAGGCTTCTGACACAGTCTAAGAGGACAGCATGTGGGCAGCTCTGATTCACCAAGACGCCACGCCTG
Organism: Prorocentrum cordatum; assembly: GCA_963575745.1. Lineage (NCBI taxonomy): Eukaryota > Dinophyceae > Prorocentrales > Prorocentraceae > Prorocentrum > Prorocentrum cordatum. The sequence goes on from CAUYUJ010014502.1 coordinate 98,541, forward strand.
GGTACGCAGACCTTTCTACGACGCATGTACAAAGACCAAACAGCCGTGGTCCGCACCGACACCACCAGTAAAACGTTCGACCTCCAACGCGGCCCAAAGCAAGGGGGTCCATTGAGCTCATTGCTATTCAATGTATTACTCCAACACGTCTTAGCACCGCTGATCTCAGTTTGGCAGAGGAAACACGAAGGCGTCCACTTGGGACACACCTACGCGACGACACTCACGAACCTTCGGTTCGCAGATGACAACTTGCTGACAAGCCAAACGCTGCCCAACCTAAGGGCAATGCTTCCCGACCCCATCACCTCAGCAAAACAGCACGGACTGGAATTGCACCCGACCAAGACCAAAATTATGACCAATCAGCCTCGACACCGCGACCGAACAACTAAAGTAGCATGAGTGGACAGCGTCATATTACCACGAACAAGCACCATCACCTACTTGGGCCAGGCCATTACTTGCCACGACGCTCCCGGGACCGAAATAAAGCACCGGATTCAAACAGCATGGGCATGTTTCAACAGCCAGAGACAAGAATCCACCAGCAAGCACTATCCATTGTGACACCGACTACGACTATACAGGGGCACCGTCATCCCTATTATGACGTATGGAGCAGAGACGTGGACGTTGACAGAGCTTCTCAAGCAGCAGTTACGCAGAACACAACGACGGACGGTACGAATCATAATCGGAACACCAAGGAGTCGCACGGCAGCGACACCGACACCACAACACAATCCGAAGACATCCCCAAACAATCACAACGACACCAGCAGCACAGCACCAAACGACTCCAGCGAATCCGACGTTTGCAGCGACCCACCTGCACACCAGCCAAACGCGCAGGACGGCGTCAGCGACTACGAATGCACACACACAACCGGGCAAAACGCAAAACGAGGACGTCGAATTGTGGTCCGACTTCATCCGCAGGAGTACACGGAGAGAAGAGACGCTGATGTTGAAACATGATATACTTGATGTGCTCCACCTACACCGAAGGATGGCCTGGCGCTGGACAAATACGGTGGGTCTTCGCCCTCCGACACGCTGGACACAGAGAGTGCTTAATTGGAACCCAAATCTCAACACTCGACGACAAGGACGACGGCAACAATGAGGGCAACAGAAACGATGGGACGGCGACATCTGGATTTTTTTCCACACATTGGACGGGAACCACTGCGACACCGACACCAGGCAGGAGCATATCCGAGCGGCGACCCAACCATGACAACACCCAAACAACAGCACAAACGACTTGCGGTGGTTATCAGCGGCTGGGAGCACTGAGTGGTGGCTATCACGTGAGTCCGCCTATGTTTCACATGTCTGAGGCCAAGGCCTCCACACCATGTCCTAATGGGCACGGGCGTGCCATCCGTAGGAGCACGCTCGCCTCCGGCGTTTCGTTTCGTTTCGTTTCTTTTCCCGGAAGTGCCACTCGACGAGGGCATCTGGCGCAGGCACGGTGCAGGCGGCCCAAAGCACCGCGGCCCAGACGAAGCGGCACCTTGCGGGGGGGCGGACAGGTCGCCAAGCACGCTCCTGCTCCTCCTCCTCTGCCTCCTCCTCCTCCTCCTCCTCCTCCTCCTCCTCTTTCTCCTCCTCCTCCTCCTCCTCCTCCTCCTCCTCCTACTCCTCCTCCTCCTCCTCCTCCTCCTCCTCCTCCCCTTCCTCCTCCTCCTCCTCCTCCTCCTCCTCCTCCTCCTCCTCCTCCTCCTCCTCCTCCTCCTCCTCCTCCTCCCCTTCCTCTTCCTCAGCCTCCTCATCCACCCCCTCGTCCTCAGTTTCGTTTTCATCGTCATCCTTTTGCTCTGTGCCGCTTTTCGGCCTCCTCCTCCTCCTCCTCTTCCTCCTCCTCATTATCCTCATCTTTCTGCTCCTGGCCGCCCCCTCCTGGCCTCCTCTATTCTCCTCTGCCGCGTCCTCGTGTCCTGTCGGAGCTCCTTCGCCCGTGTCGCCACCTAGCCGCTGGCCGTCCCTTGGGCCTCCCTGCCTCCTCCTCCTTTTCCCTCTCCCTCTTCCTCCTCCTCCTCCTCCTCCTCCTCCTCCTCCACTACCTCCCCTCCTTCCTCTCCCTCTTCCTCTCCCTCATCCGCCTCCTCCTCGTCATCGCCTCCCCTCCCCTCCCCTCCATCCTCCTCCATCCCTCCTCCTCCCCTCCTCTCCTCCTCCTCCTCCTCCTCCTCCTCCTCCTCCCTCCCTCCTCCTCCTCCTCCTCCTCCTCTCTCATCCTCCTCCTCCTCCTCCCTCCCTCCCCTCCTCCTCCTCCTCCTCCTCCTCCTCCTCCTCCTCCTCCTCCTCCTCCTCCTCCTCCTCCTCCTCCTCCCCTTCCTCTTCCTCAGCCTCCTCATCCACCCCCTCGTCCTCAGTTTCGTTTTCATCGTCATCCTTTTGCTCTGTGCCGCTTTTCGGCCTCCTCCTCCTCCTCTTCCTCCTCCTCCTCATTATCCTCATCTTTCTGCTCCTGGCCGCCCCCTCCTGGCCTCCTCTATTCTCCTCTGCCGCGTCCTCGTGTCCTGTCGGAGCTCCTTCGCCCGTGTCGCCACCTAGCCGCTGGCCGTCCCTTGGGCCTCCCTGCCTCCTCCTCCTTTTCCCTCTCCCTCTTCCTCCTCCTCCTCCTCCTCCTCCTCCTCCTTCTCCTCCTCCTCCTCCTCCTCCTCCTCCTCCTCCACCTCCCCTCTCCCTCCTCCTCTCCCTCTCCTCTCCCTCATCCGCCTCCTCCTCGTCATTTTCCCCCCTCCTCCTCCCCCTCCTCCTCCTCCTCCGCCTCCTCCTCCTCCTCCTCCTCATGCCTCCCCCTTTGGCCACCGACCTCCTCTTGGGGCCTACTGGAGCTTCTTGGGCCCTCCTGGAGCCTTTTGGGCCTCCCGGGACATCCTGGGGTCTTCTAGGGCATTCCTCCTCCTCCTGCTTCTCCTCCTCATCGTTATGTTTCCCCTTTTGCCTCTTCCTCTTCCTCCTTTTCTTTCTCGTCCTGCATCCTCCTCCTCCTCCTTCTCCTCCTCCTCGTCATCCTCTTTCTTCCTCGTGCGGAACACGACTTCGAGGAAATGCGCGACGTGCGTCCCAGCGGCTACGCGCCAGAGGACGACCCAGAGGAAACGCGCGCTTGAGGACGACACGCCCGCCGTATATGTTCTCCACGTTCAGTCCTCAGGAGCCTAAGCGTTACGACAGTGTCAGGAGGCCGATGACCCGCTTCGGATTCAAACATCATATGCGGCCCCCATCTGGAAGGGGCTCCCGCCTGAACCTCGCAATTCACTCACAGACGAAGTTCCCGCCTGATGCTTCCCCCAATTGCAGGCCTCAGGGGCCCAAAAGTGACGACAGTTACAGGAGACCGATGACCCGCCTCGGATTCAAACATGACGTGTCCGGCCTGGGACGTCTTCTCATTTCATGCACAGACTATGATCCCGCCGGATATTTCCTCCATCTGCAGGCCTCAGGAACCCAATTGTGACGACAGGTGCAGGAAGGCGACGACCCGTTCGGATAAATGATAAACCCAAAAAAAAACATGAGCAGCGGGCTCCAGAGCGGGCTCCCGCCTGAGATTTCTTCGCAATTCGCTAACATACGAGGCTCCCGCCTGTTACTTCCTCCATATTCAGGCCAGAAGGGTTAGTTAACACGCGACGACAATTTCAGGAGGCCGATGACCCGCTTCGGATTAAACAAATGAGTTGCGGGCCATATAGGGAGGGGGCCCCCGCCAACAAAAACCTTCGCAATTAGCTCACGAACGAGGTTCCCGTCTGTTTTTTCCGCATTCGCGCTTCAGGAGCTCAAAAGTGACGACCGTTACACGAGGCCGATGACCCGCTTCGGATTAAGCAAAGCAGTTGCGGGGCCCATCTGAAAAAAAAAGGGCTCCCGCGTAATACTGATTCGCGATTCGCTCACAAACGAGGCTCCCGCCGGGTAATTCTTCCATATGCAGGCTTCACAAGGAGGCGACGACAGTTACAGGATGCCGATGACCTGTTTTGGATGAGAAATATGAGCAGCGTGCCCCATCGAGAAGGGTTTCCCGCCTGAGACTTCCTCGCGATTCACTCAAAGACGAGGCTCCCGCCCGAGACGACACACATGCGAGTGATGATCATGCTGCTGTGAATGCGACAGGAATGCGCGGGGGTCGAGAGAATGAATGAGAGTAAGTCGGGTGATTGCGAATGAGTGTGTAAGTGATGTTGTGTAGATGCTCCGATGATGATGTGAATGTGTGAGTGTGTGAGTGAAAAGAGAGGGGTTGTTTTTCCTTCCATCCTGTTCCTGCGCAGGGTGTCCAGAGAAATCAAGAACCTCATTCCGGATGTGGGGAACGACCAGTTTAATATTGTTCTCTCTCACTAGCACGCGTGTCTTGCACTCAGTATACCCCAGCCTTCGATACCCGCCCACTTCGTTTTCGGTTGCACCCCCTCTCGGGGGAAATCTTTTCCTTGTCGGCCACTGACTGACGTGCGAGAAACTTTTGAGAGTGACAGAACGCCGTTCCTAAATTCGGGGGTCTCTCTGGCCAGGGGCTGTCGGAGTACATATTGACATATTGGGAAACAATCCAACGGGAGCCCTTGTCGCCGTGTCAGGGCCTCCACCAACTTGCTTGGATTACGAGAAAGTCTCGAGCGAGAGCGCCGCTCTTGAGTTCGGGGGCCTCTCTGGCCAGGGCCTCTGGGAATACATTTTGAAAAAGTTTCAAATGAGAGCCCTTGTCGTTGTAGTTGGTCCTCCACCAATGTCATTGAGTCGCGAGAAAGTCTTGAGCGAGAGCGCCGTGTTCCTGAGTTCGGGGGCTTTCCTGGCCTGGGGTTCTTCCAGTAAGTCGTGAGGAAGTATCGAGCAGGAGCCCTTGTCGTCGTGGCTGGGCCTCCGCCGATTTGATTGAATTGCGAGGAAGTCTCGAGTGAGAGCGCCGTTCCCGAGTTCGGGGACCTCTCTGGCCAGGGTCTCTCGGGGTAAATTGTGAGGAGGTATCGAGCGGGAACCGTTGTCGTTGTAGCCGGGCCTCCAAGGGCACGCAGTTACAATCAAGCCCGCGCTCGATCGGGAGCCTAGTTTTCAGAGGAATTGCCGGCGGCGTCGAGGCAAGAGCGCGCGGTACCGTTTCCAGAGAGCAACAATATTTCAATTGCTCTCCAGAATTAGTATTCATCATCAACAACAGCAGAAGCAACAACAACACAACACCACCACCATCAACAACAACAACAACACCAACATCAACACCAACACCAAGACCAAACACAACAACAGCAACAACAACACCAAAAACAATAACAACGCCAGCGATGACTCAAACGGAACCGCGTCCTGCGCACGTCGAAGGATCGGCGGATTCAGGGATGCTTGATACTAGTTCTTGGAGGTTCTCTCGCCTCGGGATGCTTCCCAGCAGCTGCGCCTCTCCGAGAGCGGGCCAGGAGTGCCAGACTCGTCCCCAACGGCCGCCAGATGCTCGAGGTGTGGTCCGAAGCCCTCGGATCATGGGCGCGCCCATGAGCGAATCAGGGTTCGAGCTCCATGGTGGTCTGGCTATCTCGTGGACCGTAGTTCGCTTCGCAGAAAAAGTCGGACCGAAGGCAGGGCGAGGGAGAATGAAAAAAGGCGGAACGAAGACCGAACGAGGGAAACCGAAACTGGCATGACAACGAACACCCTCCTCCTCCTCCTCCTCCTCCTCCTCCTCCTCCACACACACCACGATTCGACCCTCCATCGCCCGTGCCTCGCCGATCGGTGCCCGGGCCCCCCGCCCTGCCCATGGGCCGTGCCGGTTTCGCTCTCGGGGGCCTGTCGCCGATGGATCGGCGACGCATCGCTGATTCCAGGGCGATGTCTCCTCCCCTGAGCTGATCCTCCATACAGTCAAAAACCCTAATAAGGACGCGCGACTTTGTTCAGGGTACCCTTGCGTCCTTGCTCTTCCTTGCTCTTGCGTCCTTGGGGTTTTCGTCGTCCGCCGCCCCAAAATCCCAACTTCGGCTTCCAATGGTCTTGCGTCCTTGCCGCGCGTCCTTATTAGGGTTTTTGACTGTATCGTTCTTGCTCCCCCTCTCCCTCTCGCAGTGACGAAGTTTCACTTGGTCTCTCCATAGCACCACCCAGGGCACGCTAGTGTTCTCTTGGTTGCCTGTGCACAGTGCTACGAGGCTTGCTGCATAGTGTTGTTTCAGCGCGTCCATGCTTTGCTGTGTGATCTATCATTATAGCGCTCTTGTGTTCGTGGTTGTATGCCAAAAAGTATGCAGTGACGGTCGGTCCTTGCTCAATTCCCTCCCCCCATCCAAGCCGAGGGGACGGAGGCTCACGGCCAGAAGGGGGGGGGGGGGGGGGGAAAGGGGGGAGGGAAGCTGGAGGGGAGCGGGGGAGGGAGGATGGAAGAGGAAGGTGGAGGAATGGGGGAGGAAAGGAGGGAGGGGTTGGGGTGAGAGATGAGGGTCGGTGATGATGATGGTGGTAGTGATGATGATGATGATGATGACGATGATGATGATGCTGATGCTGATGCTGATGCTGATGCTGATGCTGATGCTGATGCTGCTGATGATGCTGATGATGATGATGATGATGATGATGATGATGGCGATGGTAATGATTTTGATGATGGTGATGATGATGATGATGATGGTGACAATGGTGATACTGATGATGCTGACGATGCTGATGGTGATGATGCTGCTGATGATGATGACGCTGAGAATGATGATGCTGTTACTGCTGCTGATGATGGTGATGATGATGATGATGATGATGATGATGATGATTGTGGTGGTGGTGATGATAATGACGATATTGTGACGGTTATGATGGTGATGGCGATGCGAGCGACTATGATGATGGTGATGATGACAATGGTGATCACGATGATGGTGCTCACGGTGCATAGGACAATGGTGGTGATGATCAGATTAATGTTGATGTTCATGACGATTGTGGTGTCGATGACGCTGACGATGGCGATTGTGATGGTGATGGTGGTGGTGGTGATGATGGTGGTGGTGGTGGTGATGGGAGGAGGAGGAGGAAGAGGAGGAGGAGGAGCAGGAGAAAGCGCCTTGGGTCATCCTTGCCTGCTTCTCGTGTCCTGGAGAGACCTGGCGTCAGGTTCGCGTCGTGGACGCAGCATGAGATCCTGACGCTGACCACGCGGGGGGCCAGCTGCTTCAGCATCGCGTGAGCCCCGCCCCGTGCCTGTCGAGGCTCGAGGACTGAGGTGTTCCACATATCTTGAGCCTCCTTGGGTTTCCGGGGCTTGGCTGCATCCGCCTCGACACTCTCGCCAGGGCGCACCCCAGGACGGGGCCAGACGCCAAGCATTGCGGTTCGACGAACGAGTTGCTCTTGGCGTTTTCGGTTGTCTTCTGGGCCTCTGAAGGTCATCGAAACTCTCCTCAGGCCTCCAGAGGCGTTCATGGGATCCAAGGAGGCATCCAGAGAACTCTTGGGGCCCTAATGCCTTGTGAACTCCGAACTGATCGGCGCCCCAGGCAGCGGCAGGGAAAGAGTATGCGGGATGGTTTGAGAGCCGTTAGATTGGATTTCAGAATTCCCATATTGAGGGTACAGCGGTGTGAACGATATAGAGATTTGGAGCGATCATTTTTGGAACATATGCAAAGCGGGCTTGATACTATTATCGAAGACACATACGGCGAATCCCCGCCGCCATTTGCTGTTTAGGGTACGCCTATCTCGCAAAACGTTGGTGCACAGCTTGGCCACGCTATTGGACCATGCGTTCCCCCAGCCGTTGTGGTAGCCCTTCGGGGAACACGTGGGGGAGGAAGAGGAGGATGAGGACAGGGAGGAAAATGGAGGATGCGGAGAAGGATGAGGAGACCTCTTGGTAACTTCTTGGGTCATTCTTGGAGCCTCCTTGGAGCTTTCGGGGGGCCTCTTAGAGGCCTCTCGGGGGCCTCCTTGGGCCTCTTGGGAGCCTTCCGGGGCTTCTTGGAGGTCTTTTTGGTCGTCTTGGTGCCATCATTTGTGTTGGCTGCTGCGGTCTTTCCCGGAGGACCTCTGGGAGGCCTCTTGGGCCGTCCTCGACGCCTCTTGGTCGCTTCCTGGGCCATCTTGGGCTCTCTTGGACCATCTTGGCGGTCTTGGAGGCCTCTTGGGACTGTCTTTGATGCCGTCTTGGGGCTCTCTTGGGCTCTGTTGGGGCGTATTGGCAGTATTGGATGCATCTTGGAGGCCACCTTGGCCGTCTTGGGGGCGATTCGACGAATGAGTTGCGGATTTTTGGGGGGCCCTTCGGGCGGCTGGCGGGACCGACCGAGCTCACATTGGGAGCTTTTCAGAAGAGAACTGGAAACCACTAGATATCCAGCACGCCGTGCACTCGTGTGGCAACCCTCCTCCTCCTCCTCCTCCTCCTCCTCCTCCTCCTCCTCCTCCTCCTCCTCCTCCTCCTCCCCTCCCTCACTCCCTCTCCCTCCCTCTCTCCCTCGAAGACGCCTGCGGCGAATCACCGCCGCCCTCTGCCTTGTGGAATCGCCCATGTTGCCGAGCGCTGTGGCAAGAGCTCTGCCGAGCTATCGGACCATGTGTTACCACAGCCGTTGTTGAAGCCCTTCGGGGAACATCTGGAGGAGGATGGCGGGGAAGATCAGGAGGAGGAGGAGGAGGAGGACCAGTGTAAACCCAAGACTCATCAACGATGTTGGAGTAAACCTTCCCTCCAAGCTCCCTTGTCAAAGGGCCCCATACAAGGGTTCATTTCCACTGGGAGACCACCTTTTGAAGACCCTGCAGCATGCCAAACACCATTCTCGGGACTCCGACTCCACGGATCAACCTGACTGTTGCGTCTGCACGATCCTGAATCGTACCAGAACGCCTTTCTTGGGATTTCAACACCGTGAATCAACGTAACGGTTGCACCCCACAATCCGGAATCCTTCGAACGCACGAACCATTTCTGGTACGGTGACCATGGGCATCCGCGAAACACTTGCAATTTTGTAAAACGAATATGCGCGGCCCTAATGCGAGAGTCACATTGGAAATGAGCGGCCCCCAAGCCGTGAAACTCTTGCACCTGTTCGAGACGAATGTGCGCGGCGCTAAGGCGAGAGCCGCATTGCAAAAACCGCCCGCCCTTACTTCGCGAAACTCTTGCTTGCAATCTGGTCAAACAAATGTGTTAGGCGCTAAGGCGAGAGCCATATTGTGAAGACCACCCGCCCTCACTGTGTGAAACTGTTGTCATTTTTCAAGCTTCAGGGCCATAAATGGTGAGAACATCTCAGGCGAAACGCCCAGCCCGCCCTTCGACCAGCCTCGGGGTGCGACAGGGAGGAGTTATTTACAAGGAAGAGAAAAGGATTGGAAGAGGAGGAGGAGGAGGAGGAGGAGGAGGAGGAGGTGGAGGTGGAGGTGGTGGAGGAGGAGGAGGAGGAGGAGGGGGCATCTTCGGAGCCTCTGGTGGCACTCTTGGGGCTTCTTTCTGCGAGCTTCTTCGAGGCATCTTGGAGGTTTCCTTGGACCTCTCGGGGGCCTTTGGGGGCTTCTCGGGGGCCTTCTTGGCCGTATTATGGCATTCCGTCTGATGTTGTCGGAGTCCGTTCTGGGGGCTTCTTTGGGCCGATTGGGGGCCCTTTTGGGATGCTCCAGGGCCGTCTTGTAGGCCATATTGGGCGTAGGCCTCTTGGGCCGTCTTGGGTCCCTCCTGGGTGGGGGCCATCTTGGGGCCCTCCTGGGTGGGGGCCTCTTCGGCCGTCCTGGGCCATCTTGGAGACTTCTTGGGTGATCTTGGGGCGATCTTTGGGGGCTCTTTGGCCGTCTCGGACCGTCGGAAGCTCGAAAAGAAGCAAATGCCAAAGTCTTTCAAACACAAAGAAACCACTGCTTTGGGCCTCTTCGGGCCTTCCTGGAGGCCCTCTTAGAGGCCTCTTGGGCCGTCTTGGGGACCTCTTGGGGCCTCGTAGGCCGTCGTGGGCCATCTTGGAGCCATCTTGGGCCGTCTTGGTAGCCTCCTGGCCCGCCTGACGCCGTCGGAAGCCATCTTCGAAGCCTTCCTGGTCCGTCTTGGGGCCCCCTTGGGGAGCTCCGGGGCCGTCGTGGCGCCCATCTTGGGCCTCTTGGGTCGTCTTGGGGCTCCCTGGGGCCGTCTTGGAGGCCTCTTTCGCCGTTCTGGGGCGATCTCGAAGGCCTCTTGGGCGATCTTGGGGCGATCTTTGGGGGCTCTTTGGCCGTGTCGGGCCGCCAGAAGGCCGAAAAGAAGGCAAATGTCAAAATCTTTCAAACACCCTAAGACAAATTGCGGAATTCGGGGCCTCCTGGGCCGTCTCGGGCCATCTTGGAGCCGTCTTGGGCCGTCTTTGAGGCTTCGTGGGCGGACTTGGAAGTTTCTTGGTCCCTCTTGGGCCGTCTTGGAGGCCATCTTGGACCCTCTTCGACCGTCTCGGAGGCCATCTTGGACCATGTGGGGCAAACTTGGAGGCCTCATGGGGCCGTCTTGGGGTGGCTTCTTGGGCTGTCATGAGGTCGTATCGGAGGCCTTTGGGGCCATACTTGGGCGATCTTGGGGGCTTTGTGGGCCGTCTTGAGCCGTCAGGTCGGGCAGAAGCAAATGACCAAATCCTTCACGAACCCAAGGAAAATCAATTTTGGCATCTTCGGGCCCTCCTGGAGGACGTCTTGGGGGCGTCTTGGGAGCCTGTTGGGCCGTCTTGGGCCATGTTGGAGGTTTCTTGGGCGGATTCGGAGTCATCTTGGAGCAATATTTGGGCCGTCTTGGTGGCTTCTTCTGTGGCCGTCGGGTTGTCTTGGCCGCCTTGGAAGCATCTTGGAGGCCATATTGAGCCGTCTAAGGGGATTACTTGTGGGCTTGAGGTGGGTTGTGGTGCTTTCCGCTTGGCCGGCGCACCAGACTGGAGCCCCAGAGGAGAGCTCTTCTGGAAAAAGAACCAAGACCACACGCGTAGGGTTCAGCACGCCCAGCACCCCTGTGGCAAGACCACATGAGGCAGCGGATCGAAGACGCCTACGGCGAATCACCGCCGCCCCCTGCCTTTTGGAATCGCCCATGTAGCAGAGCGTTGTGGCAAGAGCTCTGCCAAGCTATCGGACCACGTGTTACCACAGCCGTTGTGGAAGCCCTTCGTGAGGATGGCGGGAAAGATCAGGAGGAGGATGAGGAGGAGGAGGAGGAGGAGGAGGGGGCATCGTGGGAGCCTCTAGGGACACTTTTGGGGCCTCGTTGGAGCTTCCCGGGAGCCTCTTGGAGGCATCTTGGGGGCCTCCTTGAGCCTCTTGGGGGCCTTTGGGGGCTCCTCGGAGGTTTCTTTGGCCGTCTTGCGGCGTTCCTCACCCGTCTGACGCCGTCGGAAGCCGTCTTGGGAAAATCTCTGGGCCGACAGGGCCGTCTTGGAGGCCATCTTGGGCGTCTTGGAGGCCTCTTGGGCAGTCTTGGGGCTCCTTGGCGCTGTCTTGGGGGCCCTCTTGGGCCGTTCTGGGGCCATCTTGGAGGCCTCTCGGGCGATCTTGGGGCGATCTTTGGGGGCTCTTGGGCCGTGTCGGGCCGTCGGAAAGCCGTTTTGAAGCAAATGCCAAGATTAAGCAACCTACGGGAAATCAATGATTTTGGCCTCGTCGGGGCTCCCTGGAGGCCCTCTTGGAGGCCTCTTGGGCCGTCTGGGAGGCCTCTGGGGTGCCTCTTGGGCTGTCTTTGGCAATTTTGGAGCCATCTTGGGCCGTCTTGGTGGCCTCCTCGCCCGTCTAACGCCGTCGGAAGCCGTCTTGTGGCCCTCTTGGGATGCTCCAGGGCCTCCAAGACGGCCCAAGAGGATTCCGAGAGGGCTCCAGAGGACGGTCCCCAGGGCCTCTTGAAACCGTGCTGGAAATGCCTGTCCACGGGCAAGGCCACGAGCTACGGCCCAGCACGCCCACCTCTTTTTCATCCTCCACCCGTGGGCACGCCAACGCGTGCCTGAGGGCACGGTGGCGGATAAAGTTAACATTAGCTATCTAGGTTCGACAAGTCAGTATCGTGCGAGCAGGTAGGGTACGTGGTCAGGTGCCGAAGATTTAGAATGGTTCGAGCAGTTCGAAGAGTAAGAATGCTCAGGAAGACTTGAACGAATTGGAAAAGGGTCCATATTGTCAGCCCAGCGCGAAATCGATCACCGAGATCAGCACCCAGATCAGCCGAATCGTCTTATCGGTATGTTCTGGAGGCTACGCCGCTGACATGTGGGCCTGACGACGGGGCGCTTTTTATCACGATTGTTGAACATCTGACTGGGCCAATCTATCCGACTGGGATGGTCGGACTGACTGGAGGTCTTCGTCCCAGAAACCACGGCTTTGGAAGCCAGGATTTTGCCAGACCAAGCGGGAGGGAACGAATAATGGATGATGCCTCGACCCGCAGATGCAGTTTCCTCGGGCGCGCCAACATCCTAGCGTACCGAGGTCCCCTTTTCACGGGGCCCTGAGGCTGGATGACAGGGTTAACAACGCTTGGGAGGCCACTCTGGGCTGGGCCGTGCTTGCCGGGCCGCCAGAGCTCGATACGTGCCGTTGACCGTGGCACGCACGGAAGCGTAAATCGAACTGGTCTGGCACACGGTTGGCGCCGTCCAGCCGGGCCTCTGAGGCCGCAAGGGGCTCCGACGGTCTTGGTGGAGGCGCGCCGTGCGCAGGGCACCCCAGCTTCTATTCCTCGCTCGGGTTCCTCTGGTTCCCAGGTCTTGTTCGTCGGGCTCCCTTGTCCTGTTCTCAACTTGGGTCTTTCGGGCCACCCATGTATTTCGCTGCTCGGGTGCCTCGGGTTTTCCCGTCTGGTTCCCTGCTTGGGTTCCTCGGGTTCCCCCGTTTTTCTGGACGCCCGAAATGGGTACGGAAAGAATGGGTACAATGCCCAACAGCAGTTCCTGCTCATCTTGGACAGGACTCGCTGTCCGCGCCGCCGCGGCCTGTGTCCATTCGAGACAGAAGGCCGCCTGCCCAACAGCGGCCGCTGTTAGTTTTGGGCAACATTTGTTGTTGGGCAGCGTACCCATTCTTTGCGTGCCCATTTCGGGCGTCCAAAGTTTCGTTCTCTGTTTGGGTTCCTCCGGTGGGCGGGCGCGGGCGTGTTCGGGGCGAGCCTCTCGGCGGCCGCCTCCGGCGGCTCCGCGCGTGCCGACCGCGAGCGGGGCGCTGTGTGCAGCTGCAGCGACGCGGGCCGATGCCCGCCAAGTGTTGGCGTTCGTTGAGGAGTTGTCCCAGGAGCATCGCGAACGAACCCCCGACCCTACTAACACGATGAGGACGTGGCATCACTAGGGTCCCCGTTTTCGCATCAGGGACAATTCATTTGGGCGGTTTGGCCTGATACGTCTGCAGGATCACTGGAGGCTTCAGACCCTGGAGGATCCCTTAGCTGATGAGGGCGGCGGTGGTATCCAGTGGCCAAGCCTCCATCGGTGTTCCACCGGCTTCAGGCCCTCGGTTCCTTATCCAATGGGTCCTTAGCCAATGCCCTCGCCGTATCCACCACTCTCCGAGTCTCCGAGGCACGACCCCTCAGAGGCGGTGGACTGGCTGCGCAGCCTCCCGACAGCAGCAGTGGCAGAGCCATCTCTGGCAGAACTGGCGTCGAGAACTTCGCGTCCCGAGCGCCTCGCCCGCCCGCCGTCGCCTCTCTGCGGCCGCCCTCTGTTTCCCCCCCGCCGCCCTGGTGCTACTCTGCCGTGTCGCAGTCCGACCTGGGCCGACCGCGCTGAGCGATCGGCCGCGCCCAGCCACGCGCAGAGGGGGGGAAGGCTTCTCAGGAGCGCTTCTGAGAAGCCTTCTCCCCTCCCCCTCCTCCCTCGTGCGCGCTGCCAACGCGCCGCGGCAAAAGACATCGCTCGGTCCGAGCTTCCCGGCCGCAGCCCCGAGGGAGTGCGCCATATGCGCTCTGGCCGCGGGAGCGTGTGCCCCCGGCGGCGAGGCTTCGGCAGCGAGCCCTCGGCAGCGGGGCTGGCAGGGCCGCGTGCGCTGGGCTGCGAGGGGCATGTTGCGCTACGGCCCATCGAGGGCCTTGGCGTATACCGAGCAAGAACCTAAGGCGGAATGCATGGTATATGCTGAGGCCCGTGGGGACGTGGGTGGGGTGGTGTCGTCTGTTTTCTGGTTCACCTCCTGGTGGCAGCCGTTGGTGCGGTGATGTACCCAGATCTCTGGCAATCTCCCCAAGCAGTGCCTGCACGTAGGGGTTCTGGCTTCGTGCCGTGAAGTAGTTGAACGGGGACGCCAGGTCTTCGCCACGTTGCGGGCCCGTGGGCGCCTCGCGGGCGCCCCGCGCTTTGGGTGTGGGTGCCGAGGTTGCGCCAGGTCGCGGGCCCGTGGCGCCTCGCGGGCGCCTCGTGGGCGCCCCGCGTTTGGGGGGTATGCCGAGATTGCGCCGCGTTGCCGCCCGTGCCGCCGCGTGGGCGCCCTGCCCAGCCTGCACCGCATATCTTACACAGCATAGCTTAAAGCATACGGCCTACACCCCATGACATCCACCATCAGCTCACCCCGCACAGCCTAATTTATTTCGGCTCACCCCGCATGGCTTACATCACATAGCTTACACCACATAGCTTGCACGACATAGTCGTCACCACATAGTTTGCGCCGCATGCCTGCCATTTCTGCAGTGCTATCACGCACTGTTTGGGGTCCGCGCTGGCTAACATGATTTTCATATGGGGACGTTGTTTGTTCATCGTTTTGGGCCTCGTGGGCCCGTTATCGGGCCCCGGGGCCAAAGACGTCTCCTGGATATAAAACTACCCCCGGGCAATGGGGTCTGGAGCTCTGGGGCCGCGGATTGAAGAACATCACGTCGGAGGATGTCAACGGTGCGCCTGGAGCGAACTTCCCAGGGGCTTAGAGAAGGGGGGGATAGTCTCGGCGTGGGTGGGGGGGAAGCATCGGCCTACAATTCGCCCATTCGTCGCCGACGTGGGCCTGGGTAGTCACCACCCAGCCCCAGCAGCGTGCGGCACTGCCGTCGGGGGCCGATCGCCGATCTGTCGGTGTATCGCCGATCCGAGCTCGATGTGTTCCCCCTCAGGAAGCCCAGAGTGGGGCCCACGGTGAAAGAGCCCTGGGCCCAGGGCGCCCTGGGCGCCCCAGGGTCTGTGACGATTCTGGAGGCCTCCCAGACACCCCAGGCAAGGTTCACGGTGAATTCGCCCCCCGCCGAGGGGCTCAGGACGCTCTTGGGCTCCCCAGGGACGTTCCGTAACGATTTTGACCCCCCCCGTTCCTTCCCTCTCAGTTTTTTGCCGACGGCCTTGGCGACGAGGGGGCTGCTCGGGGTGCGAGCGGGCGCGCTCGAGCCGAGTGCTCCCAGCAAGGGGCGCTGGCAACGGTGCCGTGGGCCAGGAGCGATCCGGCGCGTTCGGAGCGAGCTTCCAGCGCCTCTGACACAGGTTCTCCTGCTCCTCGCCCTTCCTCCCTCCTGACGAGCGAACAATGCACACCTATACCCACAGGGGGGGCCGAGGTGGCTATGGTCGCGTGTCGTCGGATGGGGATCCCCGCTCGAAGGGGAGCCTCCACCGCGGCCCGACAACCCGCACCCATACCCATTGCCAGGCCGTCTCCCTCCCATCCCTCTATGGGTATGGGTGTGCGTGTGTGTTTTGTTCGTTCGTCACCTTCTGCCATCTCCTCTCCGCATTCCCCCCCCCTCGTAGAAGAAGAAGACGAAGAAGAAGAAGAAAAAAGGAACTACATCAACATGAGCTCTCGGAGCTCCGCGCGGATTTCTTGGATCGGCGTTGGGCCCCTCTGGCGGCGCCTCCGGCGCCGCCCCTAGCGCGCGGAGCGCGCCAGGGGGGGGCTCATTGCCGATCCAAGGAATCCGCGCGGACCTTCAGCGCAAGCCGTTCAAGTAAGTAGTGTCTGGCTGGAATGAATGCGTCACTATTTTTACCATGTTTTTGTCCATTGAGTTTTAACCTGTTCCCAGAGTGAAGAGTTTGACTTGATGTAGCACACTGTCAAAATCCCTCTTTCACCTTCCCTTTCTCCTCCGTGTTCCTGCTATCTATGTATTCAGTCTGCTCTTGGTCAATCCGCCGTCACCTGAATCTGCATCAGAAGGCCTATCTCCATCGCCTTTGACCAGGCACTTGAGTAGCTGAGTGGCAGTTCCAGGGGTCCCCTGAGTGCAATGGCGCGTGCATCCTCGAGAATCTGCGCGGGCGCCACGCGCGCCTGCGGTGCTACTTGCATCCACCACGCGGCATACTTCTGCGCATGCTGAGATTGCGCCAGAATGGCCTCCCCTCCTCCTCTGGGCCGCCCGCCAGGGTGCTGCTCTTCGAGGTGCTGGCGTACAACCTCGTCTTCCTGGGCAAGGTGCTGCCGGCAGCTGGCAAGGCGCGCCGGGGCCCAGAGGAGGGAGCGCGGGGGCGGACGGGGAGCGGGGGGTCGCGTGCGACGACGGGGGCGGACAGTCGAGGGGGTGGGCGTTGCACGTGCTCGCATGACGGCGTGACAAGAGGTCAGGATGCTGATGCGTTCCAAGCTGTCCAGGATGTCCAGGACTTCCGAATGCTCCACGCGGGCTACGTAGTCTGAGCCAGGCGTTCCGTGGCATCGTTCTCGTCCTAACTATTCGCCCGGGAGCCTCGCCTGGGAGCTTCGGTTGATGGGAGCGCTTGGGTGCAGGTGGTGCCCCCTGCCGGGCGGCCCGATCATGCTGCAGTCCGCGGCGATCGGAGGTAGCAGGCAGGAGGGGGAGAGGGAGAGCGGGAGAGAGGGAAGAAGGGGGTAGGTGGGGGAAAGGGCGACGCTTGGATTCGCAGGCGATTTTTATCTCCCAGCCCCCGGCTGCTCGACGGAAAATGAAGACGCTCAGAAAAGGAGGGGGACCCTATTCGGACGCACCCCTATTTATCGAGGATGGACGCCCCCCCATCGTATACCCGAGGGTTGGGCTCTAAATTTCTAGTTCATTTGAAAATCCCACGAAGCCTGGGATAGGGGTCGACATATCCCCTGTCGAGGATGATGCCAAAGGTGGAGCAGGAGCAGGGGGAGGGGGAGGGAGTGGAAGAGGAGGAGGAGGACCTCCAACTTTCGAGACTGCCCCCCCGTCTCCAGGCAAACCTCGTCTTCCTTTCTTCCTGGCTCCCATCGTATTCCTCAGATTCCTTCTCCTTCTCCTCATCTTCCCCCCCGTCCTATATCCTCCGTTCTTGTCCCCCTGCCCTCCTGCCCCTCTCCCCTCCTCCTTCCCTTGCCCTGCCACTTCCCTCCTCTTTTCTCTTCCTTGCAACTCCCCCCCCTCACAGCCAAGACGCTGAACTTTGGGACAGTTTGGGTTCGGAAGGGACTCGCTGTTCCTCAGGTCCCTCAATGGCTGTTCCTCTAGCCCTCCTCGTGCACCCCGGGCTGGCGTTAAAAAGGGGCTTCGTTCCTTGTGTCAGCAGCCCGACTGTACACTGCCTACCGCCTCCATCCCCTCCGACCCCTTCACGTGAGGAGGCAGTCCCAGCGGGCGGGCCTGAAGCTTCCAGCAGCCAGGGCCGGGTTTGCACGCGGTCTGTCTTCTTTCTTGCCCTCTTTCTTCTTCTTCTGCTGCTTCTCCTTGTTATTCTTCTTCCCAACGCCACCGAAGCACGTAAACTGCAGGTCCGTGGCTCAAGGAGGAGGAAGGGGAGGAAGAGGAGAAGGGGTCGTTCTACCTCGCTGGCGTGCTGTGCGGCAAGCCGTCTGCCCCGCTCAGCGGAGAACGGATGGTGGTGATAAGTTGAGTGGTGATGATGAGGTGGATGATGTTGATGCTTGCGGTGGCGATGATGATTATGGTGACGATGACGATGTTGGTGTTGATGATGATTATGATACTGATGATGATGACGACGACACTGTTAGTAGTGATGATGATGATGATGTTGATGATGATGCTGTTGAGGATGATGGTCATGATGATGATTTTGATGAAGGTGGTGGTGGTGATGATGATGCTGGATGGCATGCTACGGCTGATGATGATGCTGATGATGCTGATGGCAATGCTGCTGCTGATGCTTGTTGATGATGATGGTGATGACGATGACGACGACGGTGGTGATAATGATGATGCTGATTCTGAGTATGATGCTGATGGTAATGATGATGCTGCTGCTAATGATGAAAACCATGATGATGAGGCTTGTCACTTTAAGGGTTGTGGTGATGATGATGCGGCTGATGCCGATGCTGATGATGATTATGCTGATGAGGATGGTTATCATCATGATGATGATGCTCAGTATGGAGTGATGGTGATGGCGACGACGACGACCATGATGATGATGATGATGATGATGATGATGATGATGATGATGATGATGATGATGATGATGCTATTGATGTTGACTATGCTGATGACGATGGTGATGATGGTGCGGATGATGAGGATGATGATGGTGATGGTGTTGAGAAGGCGGATGATGCTGATGTTGATGATGATGCTGATGTTCATGATGTTGACACCTATGACGTAATGACGATATGACGGTGATGATCGCGATGTTGATGACGCTGCTGACGTTATTATTGTTGGTGATGGTGATGATGATGATGATGGCAGCGATGTTGGTGATGGTGATGATGCTGATGATGGTGTCGGTTGTGGTGAGTCATGTTGTTGATGCTGATGGTGATGATGATGAGGATGGTGATGACGATGATGATGCTGATGCTGATGACGATGATGATGACGATGTCGATGTTGATGTTTATGATGATGGTCCTGATGATGCTGATGATGATGACGATGACGACGACGGTGGTGATGATGACGACGATGCTGATCAGGATGATGATGCTGCTGATGATGACAACGATGATGATAATGATGATGGCGATGATGATGATGATGATGAGGATAATGATGACAATGACGATGACGACGACGACCACGACGATGATGATGATGATGATGATGATGATGATGATGATGATGATGATGATGATGAGGATGAGGATGAGGATGAGGATGAGGATGAGGATGATCATGATGATGGTGATGGTGATGAGGAGGATGATCATGATGATAATGATGCTGATTATGACGCTGTTGATGCTGATAATGATGCTGACGATGATGACGATGCTGAGGAGGAGGAGGAGGAGGAGAGGGTTGAGGAGGAAGAGGAGTTGAGGAGGAAGAGGAGGAGGAGGATGTGGATGATGATGGGTGTGATAGTTGCACGATCAGGAGGAGGAGGAGTATGAGGAGGAGGAGGAAATGAGGTGAAGGAGGAGGAGGAGGTGAAGGAGAAGGCGGAGGAGGAGAAGGAAGCGGAGGAGGAGGAGAAGAGGTCAGCGATGCTTTGGAGGAGGGAGGCTCGGAGGTGGAGGACGAGGAGGATGCTTCGGGCAGGAGGCGGCGCGACGTTGGCATGGCCCGGCCGCCCGGGGGCCGCATCCCCCTCGGGAGGAGTCGCTGGTCGTGCCCTGCCTGGCGCTGTTCGATTCGCTGTGGCTGATGACCATGTGGAGCTACGTCCAGGCGGGCACCGTAGACACGCTAACAGCGATGCAGGTCATGTCGATGTAGGCTTCCGCAATGTAGGCGGGGGTGGTTCGTGGCCGACCCGAGTGTAGAAAAGCGTGGTTCGCAGTTTCCTACAATTATCCGTGTCGTCTTTGCCCTATACGCTCGCGTGTTTGAAGTGTAGGAACGTGTGGTCCGCGATGTCCTACGAATTGTTCTGCGCGACTTCGGCGCCGCAAAAACCAGATTCCCAACATCGCCGTGCATGAACATCGCCGTTAGCGTCGCCCTGACAGGCGGGCATTCTCTTCCGTCGGCATCGTTCAGCCGATCCCCATCTCCATCCCAGTCCCGAGACCCACCATCTCACCACACCAGGCGGGGAGGTGCCCTTCGAAACCCAATGGGAGCAGCGCATATCCTATACCCCCATCTAGGGGGCCCAGGTCACGCCAGGAGGGGTAGAGATCGGTAAACGGTACTCATTCCGCGTCCCTCTCGGGGCAACTTAAGACTCGAGTTTGCCAGAGCCTGGGTTTGCCGTAGTTTGTTGGTGGTCCTGGCTTAAATGTTGGCGGTCTGAGTTTTGTGAGATATTCGCAGCGATGGCCCGCGTCAAATTTCGGACCACGTCACCTCATTGTCCTAAGGCCCCGTCAGGCTACTTGGAGTCCCCCAAACTCGTGTCTTACGTCTCCCCGATTTCCTTTCCTTCTCGAAGCAGAAAATTGCATAAACAGAAGCTTTCGAAGATCGGCGCAGATCTTGCATTTGCGTGGGGCTGGACCCCTCTGGCGGCGCCTCCAGCGCCTATCCAAGCGCATATCTCCGAACATTCATGTTTATGTTGTTTTCTTATATGCTCCTTCCCTCCCTTCTACTCCTCCCCTCCTCCCTCTCTGGCATGTTTGTACAGCAGCTAGCTGGGGATCCCTGTCGGCCACGTTTTTTGACCTCCTGGGCGGGCTTGGTTGACCTTGATGAGCATGCGTCCGAGGTATAAATTTCTGATTACGTGTGGAGCGGGCCACTTCGATCCTTTTCCTTCTCCTCATCCTCCCTGGGGAAAGACTGGTGGAGCCGAATCGGTTTCGGGAACGCCTCGGGTTAAGTCCGAGTGTGTCACTTGCTGGTTGAAGACGCCGCCAGCGCTTAGTCACCGCCGCTGCGCAAAGTTCAGAGAAAGAGGGACTCCGCTGCCTTCTCTCCCTCCACTTTCTCACCCTCCTCATCTACTTCCCCTCCTTCCTCGCTCTCTCTCTCTCTTCATCTTCGGATGGGGGGCGCCACACGAGAGGGGGAAGAGGAAGATCCGATTTTCGTAGCCGGCTGGGTTCCTGGATTCCCGGGTTCCCGGTCGATCCCGCTATCGATCCCACGATTCCTTAACGACCTCATGATCGATCTCATTTTTCATCTCACCCAATCGATCTCACCATCGATCTCATCAAACCATCCACTGATTAGGTTTTTCTCTGGTGTAATGTTCCTCTTGTTCTGCCTCGAACTCCCCATGCACGACTCGTTCTGGCACGCGTGGGCGCCATGGGGTTCTCGACCAAAAGGAGGGTGCGCCTCTGCCCATTCTCCTGGCGTGCCCGTGTCCGCCACTCCGAGCCCGATCCGCAGTCGGTGTCCATACAATGGCCGCCACGAGGGCGCGAAGTTTTTCGCGGTTCGCGATTCGTGAGTCCTCATCCTCGTCATCTTCGTCCGCCTCTCCTCCCCCATGAGGGCGGCGCGAGAGCGCGAAGTTCTTCGCGCTTCGCGCAGCGCCAAGCGCGAATATAGCTGTCCTTACCCACATCGCCCCCCCCCCCCCCGTGTCCGACTGCGCATAGCACGATGAGGTTGCGTTTGGAAGTCCAAGTCTGTAAAGATCCTTCGGGTAATTTCAGGGTAGGAGAGCATTGTGAGGAGATTTGGAGAGTTGAGACTATTGCAGCGTTCCTCCGCAGTCCATTTGTGTCGAAAGGCTTCTGCGTTGCAGCGGAGCGAGGGCCCCTGCCTTCGGCACCCTCGGGCCGCGAGACCAGGCGCCCGCCATCGCGGGCCTCGGCGGCGACACAGGACCACTGAGAGACGATAGAGGTCGACGAGCAGTTCGACCGACGTGCCCGGCGCAGCAGGCGCTGGATAGGAACGGCACCAGCGTGGAGGTGGCTGCTACTGACGGTCTGCAGGGTGCAGAGGCTGAAGAAGTTGTGGGTCAATCTTGGCCAGTACCTCAGATACATCAAGAATGAACGAGCAGGACCGCTCAGCCCTCGCTAGCTTGCAACGGCAAGTGGAACAGCTGACGGTTCAGAACAACAACTTGAACCAGCAGTTGCAGTTGCAGCAGCAGCAGCTCCAGCATTAAGTTCAACGCCAGCAGCAGTTCCAAGGAGTGTTGCCCAGGCTTGCCCAGCAGCTGGGAAATGCAGCCCAGAAGTTGGCGAGGCGAGCGCGGCGAAAGATAAGTCAGGTGGATTTTCTCTAGTAGATACCAAGGGATTTGGCGAGCCCGCGATCCTCAAGAATGACGCAGACAAGTCTGTGGAGCGGCACCGAAAGACGTGGGCGCATTTCACCGCGATCTCCGGTGAGCAGTTCAGAGGACTCCTGGAGTGGGTTGGGTATCAGGCGCATAACGCGACACCGATCACGATGGAAACGCGAGAGGACCAGATCGGGGATGAGGCTGACGGGAGCGACAAGATACCCGATTGGAAGGAGGAAGTGGCTCAGACGATGGAGCCTATCTTCAGGAGGAACACGACGGATACGACTCGATAAGATCATGAACCCGCAGCGAACCACCTTGGCCGAATTGCACGCGGAGCTCGAGGAATGGGGGGAGCTCAGCCGACAGGGTGGACCAGGTCGACGACGATGCTGAGAAGGCGGCTTCGGAAACGATGCTTCCAGAGGACTTCGAGCTGCATTTGGTGATGAGCAAGACGCGACTTGAATCGGTCGAGAAGGTGACGGATGAGATTCTGTGCTTCTTGGAGTGGTGACATTCGCAGGGAACGTTCAAGCGGATGCGGAATAACGACCCGATGGACGTGGACTCGCTGCTGTACAAAGGAGCTGGCCACGGGAAAGGCAAAGCTCGAGGTGGGAAAGGTAAAGGGCAGCATTCCACAGGCAAAGGGCGAGATGGCGGTCGGTGCCCCGCTTGCTGGAGGCGCGGCCAAACCGGACACGCGTCGAGAGACTGCCGCGTGAAGCTGACTGAGGGCAAGGGCGGCAAGTGCACTGGCAAGGGCGGCGATGGCAAGGGCCAGAAAAGCGAAGGTAAAGGTCAGAACAAGGGCGGCTCGCGAAGAGGCGACAGATGGGGCTCCCATGCGTTCGGCCAGAGTGGCTGCCAGGCCAGCAGGCCGAGCGGAGAGCCAGATCGGAATGATGACCGATCGTCGCCACCACCGATGTGAGCATGCTGCTTTCCGCGCGCGGTGAGAGGGGTGCGCTGCGGCAGCAGGTTGCGGATGCCAGCGCGCCCAAGCAGCGAAGGATCGAGAGAGCGAGCATCTGGTCACCAGCATCGACCGCGCGTTCGCCGGTGAGAAGGTGGACAACACCGAGGAACCATACCCCGCCCCAATCTGAGCGGCTGCTGCGCGCCCCGACAAGGTTAAGGGGGCGACCGCCGCGAAGGAGAAGACTGCGTCGGATTTTGTGGTCAAGTGGCTCGCGGGCGCCTCCTCGAGCGCCTGGGTCGCCGGGTCTGCGCGGTTAAGAAGGCCGCGATGGTGGCAGTGGGCGCGCAGATCGAGCGCGCGCCGGCGGAGTCTCCCAAGGGCGACCGCAGGGGCGCGGGAGACGCGGGGCAGAAGGCCACGCAGGTGGAGCGGAATATCAGGGCGAACTTCTTTACTCTGCAGCGTGCCTTTTGGGTTTGAGATTGCTGCGAGCCATCCGATCATCAGGTGGCACCTCATGTCGCAGCTAGCTGATCGGGCTGCCGCGGCAGGTCTCGCGGGCCCTTGCGTCTGTCCACTCAAACGCAAGAGGGGCGCGGCGTGGCCATCGGGAAGTGCTGCGCGCTCTGGAGTGACATCGTGAAGCACGGCATGGCGCCTGGATGCCCATCCCAGCGTCAGTTTGATGGCCCGCGGTTCGGAGCGGGCGGCTCATTCGCAGGATTGCCGAGACCGAATCGCCGTGGAGGTGTTGAAGGACGAGGCCGGTCGCGTTCGATTGGCGGAGCACCCAACGTCTTCGCACGGGTGCTCGAGGAGAGGCGCAGGAAGGCGGCGCAGGACAGGGTGCGCCAGCAGGCGCGGCCGCCGAGGCCGGCGGAAGGGTCGCAGAGAAGCCGGGCCAGCGCCGGTTCCAGCCGCGCTAGTCCGGGCAGCAGATGAAGGCGGAATGGGCCAGCGCAGGATGGACGCGGAGCCCGCGGGAGTTCGCGAGCGACTTGCGAGCGAGCCGCGAAGTCGAGAGCGACCAATCCAGCCACGAGCCGCTTCGACGCCAGGTCGGAAGCGGGCAGGGAGCGCAGAGCCGGGCCAGGTCAGGATGGCCGTGGACGGCGAGCTGGCGGCGGACGCGCCGCGGCAGGCAGGGTTGGAGCAGCGCCCAGCAGTTCGGGCGCAATGTTTGCAGCTCCATGTCCAGAGGGGCCGGAGGCTTAGGCGACATGGAGGAACGTGCTGGGCCGGCGGCGCCAGCTGGCAGCAACGTGGATCAGGGCTCCGTCGACACGGTCCAGGACCAGAAGTGCCAAGAGATCTTGGCGCTGGCGAGCGCCGCAGTCCTGCTCGGCGACAACGAGATGACGTGCGACGAGCTGAAGTAGGTCGCGAAGACGCTGACCGAGATGGGCGGAGTTGACCTTGCGGAGAAGATCTACTCCCCGAGCGGTTCGAGCAGAGGGCGTCGGGGCCTGGCCTGGCGGCTGGGCTCGCAGCAGATCCCACCACTGGGTGGGGCTTGCTTGGCGAGTGGCAGCGCAGAGAGTGCGTGGACAGGTTGGATGAGGAAGACCCGCTACTCACTACGTCGTCGTTCCCCCGCGCTATCTCCCGCTTGCCCCGAGCGCTGAGCAACGACGAGCGGGGCCCAGAGGTCGTGTCGCAGGAGATCCTAGGAGGCGAGACGCTCCTGGAGTTCTTTATGCAAGTCTGCGAACGAAGGTATCGATGAGGTGTTCTCTTTCTCCGCGAACACCCGTGGGTGGATTCGTCATGGGATCGGCCTTGCGCGCAGCGCGTTTGTGCTCTACCTGGAGTTTACGCGGTGCGAGGTCCTATGTGCCAAGGGGGCCTGCAGTCGCATCGACCCGATGGGCGCATGGCGCTTGTCCGCAAAGAGACTGGCTGGATGGCGAATTCGAGAATATTGGCTAAGATCCTGGAGGGCGAGTGCCAAGTTTCTTGGGCAGGCAGAGAGTCGCGCCGACATTGGTGCTTGATTGGAGACAAACGAGCACGAGCAGCACAGAAGTGCCCCCAGTAGCTTGCAAGAGCGATCCTGGATGGACTTCGCGAAGCGGGGTTCACTGCCCGACCTTCGCCGCGCGGGGGGGGCCTCGACCGGGGGGCGGAAGCGCGCGCGGGCGATGCGCGCGGTGGTTTTTTGGACCCGCGGCGCGTGAGAGAGGCGAGGCGCGAAGAGATGGAGTGGCGCGGGAGTCGAGACGTCTGGGCCAAAGTACCCAGGCGCGACATGGAGTTGGAAGGATGTCGGCCCATCGACATGCGGTGGAGAGTCACCAACAAAAAAGACCAGAAACGGCCGCTATACCGCTCGAGGCTGGTGGCGATCGAGATGAAGGTGCGGCGACGTGCTGAAGGTATGCTTCCTCCTGCGAGGGGAGGATTTTAGTCGAGACTCTTGGGGGGCGGGACGAGGTGAAGTAATAGTAAATCCTGCGCGCGCCTTTCTCATATTCAGGCCCCAGGGGGCCCAGGGCCTTTGGCCAGGAGGGCGTTTACACCAATCCTTAGCCAAGAACGGGCGGTGTGGGTGTAGGGCTGGCGCCCTTCAGCCCTAGGGCCTTGGCAAGTCACTCCTCCCCTCTGCAACCTCCTCTAGGTCCTCCCAGATGCTCCAAGAGCTCGTAAGACGGCCCCAGTGCACCCACGAGTTCTTAAGCTAACTTGCGGACGAATCCGAGAGAACCCCAGAGGGCACAAGCGGTTCTCAGATCGCCCAATGAGGGCCGCCCCAACAGGGCCTCAGGAAGAATCCCATAGTGTCTACATCAGTCAAGGGCCAGAACCATTTCTATGGTTTTCGACGATGTGTTGGGTCCCACACATTTTGATTAGATATGGCTTCTGGGGCTCCTCACAGGAGCAATGGAGGGCTGAGGACTGCCCCAAGAAGGCCCCAAGTGGACCAACGAGAGCCTCCAGAAGAGCTTCAGACGGCCCCAGAGGGGCTCACGACAACGCGACACGCCCCAAGACTTGGGGCATCTTTGAGCGATGTTAGAAGTCCTCTGAGGCCGCCCTGGGATTGTTCTGTGCTGTCTTCTGGAGCTGTGAGCGTCCGTGGTCTCTCTTGGGGGTGTCTGGGGGTCTCCTTTGGGCTCCCCCTGGGGGCCTCCAGGGGCCTTCCTGCCCGTCTCGGGCCTTCTGGGGTCCTTGTTGGCCTTTTTCCGCAGCCCACTTGTGTCAAAAGGTTTCTGCAAGGTCGGCTATGACACGCGTCCGTGCATAGAGACAAAGCGGCGCAGTGGTAAAGGATGGGGGGAAGGATAGGCTGTCAATTATGCCGCGATTGCACCTAGCGTGCTCCCCCACCTCTCTCATGCCCCTTCCTTCCTGAGGTCGTATTCCCCCCTGCTCACAGGGTCGACTTCGTTCAGGTCGGTCCGATTCGATGTCGATTTTTGGCCAACGATTCGATCTCCCGGCGGTCCGATGAGGCCCGATGTTGGCACAGCGGAACTGTGCATCCTGGCTCGGCTGTTTCGGTTCGATTTCGATGCCGTGCCCATGCGGCCCGAATCTATGTCTGTTCCGTTCTCATCCCGTTTGTCGATTCGACGGTGACCGCCCCTGTCCCCCCTTCCCCTTCCTCCCCTCCGCTCCCTCCTCCCGCGCTGCCTGGTTCGCTCCTCTTCCTTGCTCCCTCCCCGTTCCCCCCTCGCTTCCCGCTCGCCCCCTCGCTCACTCCCTCGCTCGCGCCCGCGCTCTTCGCCCCCCCTTGCGCCGCGAGGCGCAGCTGACAGACCCCGGGCAGGTGCCAGACAGGTGGCACGCTTTCGTGGAGGAGCGCCGCGCCCGTGGGCGGTGGGAGCAGTGGTGGCGATGAAGGTGCTGATGGTGGCGGTGATCACGGTGGTGGCGGTGGCAGTGTTGGTGATCGTGATGGTGGTGGTGGTGGTGATGGCGATATGCTTATTGCCAGGGTGGTGATGATGGTGATTGGTGCGTCGGTTGCTGATGCTGTTGGTGGTGATGATGACTGTTAGTGTTGGTGATGGTGATGAGGATGGTAGATATGCTGCTGCTGATGGCGGTGATGGTGATGGTGATGATGCTGGTGGTGGTGATGGTATGGTGGTTGTGACGATACTGATGACGACGACGATTTGTATGATAATGATGATGATGCTGAAGATGATGATGATGATGATGATGATGATGATGATGATGGTGGTGGTGATGATGATGCCGATGCTGACGATGATGATGCTGAGATGCTGATGATGATGACGCTGATGCTGATGATGGTGATGATGCTAACGATGACGATGATGATGATGATGACGATGATGATGATGATGCTGATGGTGATGATGATGGTGGTGATGATGATGATAATGATGCCGATGCTGACGATGATGACGCTGATGATGGTGCTGATGCTGATGATGATGCCTCTGATGATGATGCTGTTAATGATGACAATGATGATGATGATGACAATGATGATGATGATGATGATGATGATGATGATGATGATGATGATGATCATGATGATCATGATGATCATGATGATGATGATGATGATGATGATGATGATGATGATGATGATGATGATGGTTGGGGTGATGATTTTGATGACGATGACTAGTGTGGTGGTGGTGATCCTTGTGGTGGTGGTATTGCTTGTGGCGATGGTGATGGCGATGCTTCTGGTCATGTGGCGACGGTGGTGGTGGTGGTGATGATAGTGGTGATGATAGTGGTGATGATATTGGTGATGATTGAGTTGTTCCAGGTCTCCCAAATGGGGCGCTGAAGAACATTGTGTCGGAGGATCGCGCCGCATCAGGGGCCCGATCTTTGGCTCGATGCACTCCGTCCCGACGTCGCCGATGCATCGCGACGTCGCCGATGCATTCGCGACGCGGTGTCATCATGCGGCCCCATCTGCTCTTGCCCCATCCGGGAGGCCTCCATCGTGGCCGCTGATACTGCCCGTCGCGGAGGATGCGGCTCACAGCGTGGATCCTTGGAGGTCTGGGCCTCTTCCCCAGGACTGTTTTCTCATCTCGGGCAGTTGTCTGATGGTCCTGGGGCCCAGTGAGGTCCCCCTGGGGCCGAACATTGGTAAGAGCCTCACGTCGTGTGTTTGGGTGTGTGACGACGCGAAGGGGGCTTGTGAGCGCAGCGATCTGAACGGGGCAGGGGTACGATGAGATCGGTTCGCCGGAGTAGCCTTTGGTGCGCGGCTTTCGGGGGACGTGTGCGTGTGTGTGGGGGCCACGCCGAGCCCAAGCCACGCAGTGCGATACTGCCGCATCACACGCCAGCATCGGCAGGCCGCCTACCAAAGGTTATTCTTGCCCACGGTCATTCTTGCGTGTAGCCGAGGAAAACGTGG
This sequence comes from Prorocentrum cordatum, assembly GCA_963575745.1. Taxonomy (NCBI): domain Eukaryota; class Dinophyceae; order Prorocentrales; family Prorocentraceae; genus Prorocentrum; species Prorocentrum cordatum. The sequence goes on from CAUYUJ010014502.1 coordinate 126,796, forward strand.
ATGCACCGCACCCTTTGATGGTGCGCACAAGGGGGTGGCGCGAGGGGGGCGGCCTAAGAAGGCGTGGGCTTCTGAGAAGGCTGGTGGCTTCTTAGAAACCCTCCCATCTTCTAAGAAGCCTTCGTACTTAGCAGCCTCCGGGGCCTTCTGAGGATGCCCGTGCCTTCTAAGAAGCCCCCGCCTTCATGCAAGGTCGTCATAGCCAGCCCCGCGCATCAACGTGCGGAGTTGCAAATGGGGGGCCCATCGCCGATCTACTGGCAATGAAACGCCAACATGTTTCCCTCCCTAGCTGGTCCCCCCCTAACTCTCGGCCTCCCTGATGGGGTCAGATCAGAAGAGGTCGGAGGACCGCGCCACATCGCCGATGCATCGGCGATGCGGCTCGATGTGGATCCCGATTTTCCCCACGTCGATGTCGCCGATGTATCGCCGACGTAGTCGATGCTGATGCATCGGCGATGCGTCGCGACCCTGCGACGCCATCTTCTCGGACCCCACTGTGGGCGAACAACCTATCCGTATCCGCGGCCTCGCGGGCAGGGCCCCTGGGCCGCGACCCCGCGGATGAGGGGCGTTTCTTCGTGGATGTCCCTCGCGGACCGCGGGATCGCGCCCCAGAAGCCAGATCGCGATGGCGCAGATATGTTCGCCGCTCGTGACACCACCTGGGAGGCCTCTACTGTTAAGTCGGGCCTGTCCCTC
>CAUYUJ010014502.1:132500-160584 GCA_963575745.1 Prorocentrum cordatum
GAGGCCGTCCAGGGCGATTCTCTTCTGACACCACTCACCCTGCCCTGCCCTCCCTCCCCCCCCTCTCGCCAGGGAGGGGGCCCGACCAAAGAAACTTCGCACGGACCTCCGAAAAGTTTTTGCTTGGGCAGTTTTGCTCTTCTTCTGCGCCGGGCCCGCGCAGGAGAAGGAGGTCAGCGCCGACCCAAGAGATCCTCGCGGACGTCCAACCGCTTCCCAGACGTGCGATGTCCGAGTTTTTTTAATGCGCGGTCCCCCGACGTCCCGACCCTTTCGCCAGGGCCGCTTCTTCATCCCTGGCCGTTGTTCGACGGCCCCGGGGCCCGGCAAGGGCCCCCAAAGGCTGGAAACGCGGAACAACCCCTCTTGATTTTTGTTCAGGTTGTCGCACGTCTTGTCAGGCGCGAAAGAAGGACGCACACGTACATGAATCCGCGCTGGTTTCGAGAGTACGCATTGCGCAAATGTTCGTGCCCCGCGGCCAGTCTCGCGGATGGAGGGGCCGTGTTCATGTACACAGCTGGGCGCGTACGTCCTTGGTGGGTTCCATATCTTGGAAGAGTCTGCGCGGACCCGCGGAAGCTCATGCCTGCGCACGTGCGTGCTCTTCCCCGCTCGGCCCGGGCCAGCGGGGCGTGGCCGCTGGCACGGGCCCAGGCTTCTCTGGTGGACTGGCCCGTTCGATCTGGGCGGGTTTTCCTTCGGCCTCCCTTTGGGGCCCCGCGAGCCAGGACTCTGCAGACCAGCACTCTGGAAGGTCGAACCCTGAGATCCTGGCGTCCCAACTTCTTCGAGCCGGGCGGTTTCGCTTCTTTTCGGGCCCCAGGACCCTCGCAGATCGAGCCCGCTCAAAAAATGACGCAGGATCGCGGCGCTCGCCGATGCATCGGCGATGCGGCTCGATGTGGAGCCCGATTTTCTCCACGCCGGCGTCGCCCATGCATCGCCGACGTCGCCGATGCATCGCAGGTGCATCTCCGATGCATCGCTGATGCACCGCCGATACATTGCCGATATGTCGGCGATGCGCCGCATCGCCGCATCGGATGTGGCGCGATCCTCCGACCCCATCTGCTCCGACCCAATCCAGGAGGCTTCTACTGCTGCAGGTCTCCTGGGCGCGCCACCGCCCTGGCTTCTGCCACGTTCCCCGTGTGGAGGAGGCGGAGGCGAAGGCGGAGGAGGGGGAGGAGGAGAGGAGGCGGAGGAGGAGGGGGTGGAGGAGGACGAGGACGAGGACGAGTAGGAGGAGGAGGAGGAGGCGGAGGAGGAGGCGCCCTGACCTCCCTCCGTGCTCTGCCGCCTCCTGGGCCATCCGCCCCCCCCCTCCGCAAAGAGAGTCGTTCCCGGGCGGCAGGCTGCCTCCCCTCGGAGCTTGCGGGGTGCACGGAAGATCGGTCCCTGCTTCCCTCGGGGCTTCCGGGAGGGCGTCCGCCCCGGCCCCCCGCCTGCGCGTTCGTCGTTCGGCACGATAGAAATGGGTACGGAAAGAATGGGTACAATGCCCATCAGCAGCTCTCGTTCATTCTGAACAGGACGCGCTGTCCACGCCGCCGCGGCCTGTGTCAATTCGAGACAGAAGGCCGCCTGCCCAACAGCGGCTGCTGTTGGCTTGGAACAACATATGTTGTTAGGCATTGTACCCATTTTTTCCGTACCCATTTCGGGCGTCCTAATTTGTCGTCTTCGAGTAGGAGATCGACTGCAGAATTGGTTTCCCCCAAAATTGATCTTCTCGTCGAGTGTGCGAAGAATGCGTAGAATGCTCGAAGATCTACGAACATGGCATTTTTCGGGTAGATTCGACGAGAAAATGAAGTTTGGGGTAATCCAATTCTGTAGTCGATCCCCTACTCAGCGTCTGTCTGCTTCTCCCCTCCCCCTCCCCCCCTTGGCCAGGCAGCAAAGCCTGCCCGGGAACAGCGATGAGCTTCTAGTGTCTCTCCGCCAGTCTGGGTGCCCTGATGTCCTTCGTGCCAGGCCACTCGTTTTTTCTCGTCGAGGACCATCGAGGAGTCTTTGGTGCCATCTTGCGAACAACTACGCGCACGAGGCCGAGAAACTGCACGGGGAATGGGCGTCCCAGCGATGGCGAGCTCTGATTTGGCGTCTCGTCGACCCCTCGAGGCTCTCTTCGGGGGGCCCTCGCAGACCCATCCCGGGGCCTCCCTCGGAGGCCTCCCTCGGAGGCCCTCGCGGACGCCCACTCGGAGACCTTCGCGCGCCCCCCGGTGGGCCTCGGAGGGCCCCGCCAGTTGGGGGGAGGGCTCCCTCCTCCCGCACCCTCGTCTGTCGATCATGGCCTCCGCTCTCGTCTCGCTTTTCCAGCTGCTCCGTCGCAGCCCACAGTTGGCGCAAGGAGCCTGACTTGTACCGTTCGATCGAGTACGCTGGCCTCAGCACCAGACGCGCGGTGCCCTCATTTTGTCGATACGCGGTCCCCCGGCGTCCCGGCCCCTGCCCCAGGGCCAGCTGTTCGTACCGAGCCGTTTCCTGACGGTCCTCAGATTCAGTCGGGGCTTCAGAGGCCGACCATCGAGAGAGGCCTCCGATCTGTGTTTGCCAGGGCGCTGCGTCTCTGGGGCCGCACCACCGTTCGACGACGACCTTGCCGTTCTTTGTCGGTCCGTTTCCTCTTTTTGTCTTCTGTTTTTCTCGGGGCCTCTTCTTTTGTTTATGTTGCTTCCTTATGTTGCTGTTTTGTTTCCTTCTATTGTTGTTGTGTCTCCTTCTTTTGCTTCTCCTGTTTTTTTGTTGCCTTCTTTTGCTTCTTCTGCTGGCTCTGTTTTTTTTTGGGGGGGGGGGGGGCCCTCGCCGCGGCTCCGGGCGCGCGCGCCTCGAGAAGTCTCCCGGCCAGGGCGCGGCTCCCGGAGCGGCCCCGGGGGCCCGCCCGTCGGAGCGGGGGCCCCACGGCCCGGAGCGCCGCGGGGGAGCAGCGGCAGGCTCTCGGGAGCCTCGAGACGTTCGAGTGGGTTTTCGGGCGCTCTCGTGGGTTCTCGGCGGCTCTCCAGCCTCGGGGTGCCCTCCAGCGGCTGCGCCTCGCCGCGGGCGTTCCGGGGGTGCCAGAATCGTCCCGATCGGACTCTGGAGACCCGAGTTATCACCCGGAAGCCAGACGACGAGGATCATTCGGGGCTCAAGAGACGGGGGTCAATGCAAACGGGGGTTCAGCCAGAGCGCCGGATTCTACAAGGATCCTGCAGTGCAAGGGTCGCATCGACCTGGGTCTGGGCGCAGGATCCTGCAGGATCCTTCGCGTTGACCTGGGTTTGGGTGCAGGATCTTGCAGGATTTTGCAAGGCTCGGCTGACCAGGGTCTGGATTGACCCGGTCAGCAGATCCCCGAAGCAACAGAAAACGCCCGCCCGCGCTTCCCCAGAGCTCTTTCTGCCCTGTGTCGCCTGCGCGACACGGGCTACGCTCAAGTCGGGCCTGGCCCTCTACAGCAGGAATATTCAAAGATAGTGAAACAATAGTCGGGGGACGATCTGTTGAATGTTTTTTGGGGGCTACTTTTGAGCATTGTTTGAATACTTTTGATTTTTCGTCCAGCATCCCCCTGTCGGAGGACATCCCCCACCCAAGGCTACGCCAGGCCCTGCGCCGCCCAGGACAAGTCGTGCAACCCTCGCGCGCGGTCCGTCCCCCCGCGCCCTCCCCCCCCCCCGAGGGGGCCATGCGCGAATTCTACCCCTACCCCCCAGGATTTCTGAGGGGGAGAGTGGAGTTTGCTTTGTTCAGGAGCTCCCAAGCGTAGTGCACCCCACCCTCCCCCTCAGAAATCGTGGGGGGTAGGGGTAGGGTTCGCACGCGCGGTCCCCCCCCTCCCCTCGGTTTCGGTGTTCGCGCGGGGCGCCGCGCGATTCGGCGCTCCTCTGGCCGGCTGCGGCTGACTCAACATTGAGGTCGTTGGCCCGTGGGGGCGGGGGGAGGGTGGCGAAGCATCGGACGCATGGCAGCACATGAGCTTTCCCGGGGGTGCAGAGTGATGGAGATCAGTATCGTTTCACCGACCCCCATCCCCATCCCCGTCCCCTTCGAGACGCCCACCAAATTACCCCCCGTGTTGGGGAACGGCCTATATCCCCATCCAGGGGGGTAAGTCGGCCAGTGGGGCCCAGGCCACGCCGCTGGGGATGGGGGTCGGATAAACGATGCCCAGGAGAACACGACCCGTGCCAGGGACGGGGGTCGAGAGCCCCAGGCCGTTCCCCTCGACGTTATCTGCGATGCTTCCGCTGCTCGTGCGGAGTCCCGCGGCGCTCGGCCCGCTCCCCCGGCTTACCCCGGGGTAGTTGCTCGTCGGCCCTCTCGGGGGCAACCGTTGGGGACTGCGATAGGCTCCGGGGGGATCGACTCCCAATCGCCCGCTGGTCGCCGATAGGGGCCCGATAGCCTAGCCCGCTCGGGACCGTGCGGATTCGCCATCGGGGGCCTGTCGCCGGTTTTCGTCGGCGATGTATCGCCGATTCCAGGTCGACATTTCCCCCCCCCCCGAGACGGTCCCTCCCATCGTTTCCCTTTCCCTTCCAGAAGCCCACATTGAGGAGCATCGCCGTCACTGTGACTCTGGATCCGAGGGGAAGTTCTTCTCTGTAGCCTACGAGCGTCGGAAGCGCGTTGATTTTCTATATGTGTTTCAATGGTTGTGGGACTCGCCCAGCGTAGCGCAGGCACTGTGCCAGATATCGCGCGACACAGGTTTTAGGAGCCCGTTCGCGGAGCCCCACGTCTTCGTCACCTCCTCTTTTCTTTTTTTGTTCCCCCTTCCCACTCAGCTTGCCAAACATACCCTCACACATTCCCCTCCCTTTTGGCCTCCCCTCCCCCCCTCCTGTCCTGTTTTCGCGGATGGACTTTGATTTCGGCCGGAAGGGTTTACGGGTAGTGTTGGCTGGAGGGTTGGTTGGGGTGACATTTCGATGGGTGGATCTTTCCATGACGTGAACCGTAGACACGCTAACGGCGATGTAGGTAACGGCGGTGTAGGTTTCGGTGTTGTGGGAAAGCGTGGCTCGTGCTTTCCCACAATTCGCTGTGTCGTTTTCGTTCGATACACTTGCATATGGGAAGTGTAGGAGAGTGTGGATCGTGATTTCCTACAAGTTGGTGCCCAACATCACCGTTAAGCAACACCGCCGTTAGCGTGGCCTTGGGTGAAACAGTGTTTACTAGAAGACCTTGCAGCCCCCCTTCCTCCGAGAGAGGATGACGAGGGGAGTTGGTAAAGAGGAGGTTGGGAAAGGGCTGGGCCTCCAATTTGGACGTCCGAAATGGGTACGCAAAATATTGGGTACGATGCCCAACCACCAATGTCGTCCTACACCGACAGCGGCCGCAGTTGCGCAGGCGGCCCTCTGCCTCGAGTGGACAACGACCGCGGCGACACCGACAGCGAGCCCTGTCCGAAGTGAACAGAAACTGCTGTCGGTCTTTGTGCCCACTATGATGGGCCTGTTTTCCACCACCACCATAATTTGGAGGAGGGAAGGAGGTGGAGGACGAGGAGGAGCAGGAGGAAGAGGAGGAGGAGGACCCCTTTCCCCTCGAACTTACGGTGGTGGTGGTGGTGGTGGAAAACAGGCCCATCATATTTTTTCCGTTCAGTTCGATGTCCCGATCAATGGGGAGACGACGAGGGGGCCCTTGCCTCTGGGCGCACTCCTTGGTACCAAGCGGCTGCCTCCGGCGCCGGGCGGCGCTGGGAGGCGTGGGGAAGCTCGGCCTGCACACCCCCCGTGCGCAAAGTATTCGGCATCGCTCGGACGTGTGCCTTTTTCTCGGCGAGGGCCCTCGAGGAGCATTTCTGTTCACCCTTCGAAGAAATGCACGCGCGAGGCCGGAAAATGCACGGGGAGTGGGCGTCCGAGTGATGGCGAGATTAAGCTCCAAGGGAGTGAGCACCACCCCGACCCCGAGAATTGGCGATTGGTAAACGGCTCCGTCCGCTTACTAACGGTCCTGCCCTGTTCGATTCGATTCGATTCCTTGGTGTGTGTGTGTGTGTCTACTAAACGGCTTCGCTTGTCGGGGTGCTCATTCTGAGGGTGGATTGTCTGCTCTCTATAGCTCCCACTTTCTTTCACCCCGATCCTCGCCCTTCCCTCGTCCCTCACTGCCCAGGCCCCCGACGTGCTTTTTCAGTGTTCTTTTCCATGGACCCCCGGAGGTCTCGGCCCCTTCCCCGGGACCGCTCTTCCATCCAGCGCCGTTCTTCGGCGGCGCCAGGGCCTGGAGATTGCCTGGGAAGGCCGAAGCTGTGGAAGGAGCTCCCGTCTGAATCTTGTCACGAGGCGAGTCGTGGGCGGAAGGCGTATCCGTATCCGCGGCCTCGTGGGCCGGGCTCCCGCCGATACAGGGCGTTTTCTCGCGGGCGCCGCCCCGCGCGCAACGTATCCGTATCCGTGCGACTGCGCATCCGCGGGACAGCGCCCCAGAATCCAGACCGCGATGGCGTGGATATGGATACGTTCGCCGCTCGTGAGGGCGAGGGCTTCTGGGTCCCTCCCTCCTCCGGGCCGGTGCTGTGTCTTGCCCGTCGCGCAGGCCACGCACTGCAAGAAGTGTACCAGGCCGCCCCCCCCGTGGCCGGACCCCGCCCACCCTCAATCAGGAGCGATAGAAGGACGTACGCACGCGTACATTAATCCACGTTGGTTTCGAGAGTGCGCATTGAGCGAACGCTCGTATTTTGCGGCTGGTCTCGCAAATTGGGTGGCCGCGTTCATGTACGTTGTTGGGCGCGGACGTCCTTTGTGGGCCCCCTGCTCGGAGGAGAAGCATGGACCACCGCCACGGAGAACCCATCGGTGGGGGGCCGACCCCTGGGGACCTCCCAGGTCTCCGACGATGCGTTTCTTTCAACCCGGGCGTGCTTCCCTCGAGTCCGGCCTCCAAGGTCCCGTCCTCGGCCGGGGTCATCACGTGTGGCTCTGGGGCGGAATGCTGCCCCCAGGGCAAGGGCAGGGCTCAAGTTGATCGGTGACTCAACGTCCCGTGGGGCGCCCCTCGCCCGTGCACGTGCCTTGGGCCGTGGTGCGCTACCCCCCCCCTCCCTTCGTGGACCCCCCCAGTCTGCGCATCCGATCCTCCTCCTCCTCCTCCTCCTCCTCCTCCTCCTCCTCCTCTGTTTTTCCATGCCCTTTCCCTCTCCGGCGGTTTGTTCTGGGCCTGGGGCCAGCGAGCACCACTTCGAAGCGCGCGATGCTCACCACACGAGCGTTTCTCTCGCAGCCTCGCCTGGCGGCGCAAGCGGGTCCACGTGGGTCCCGGATCGAGGGAGGGCAATTCGCCACAGCCGTGTCTGCAAGCGATTCCAAACTGTCAGCAAATCTTGGCGTTTTGCCACAGCCAGTGTGGTATGCGACTCCTGGGAGGTTACGTTCAGCGTCGGTGCTGGTATATCCGTGGCCGGAAACTAGCAATCTGGCATAGTCCCGTTTGATTCCGCTTGATCCCAGCTGAGTCCCTGGATTGAATGTGGGCTAATCCGATTTGATGGCTCCTTATCGGTTAGCTCTTAATCGTGATTGAGAAGACATTCCAGGAGTTGTTTCCTAAGCCAGTGTAGCGTCCTGGACGAGTGGCCAGGCTGCTGTGGGTGGTCTCCAGTATGGAAGGTTGCCTTGGAGCCTTATGCACGGAAGAGGAAAGGTCAGGGTCTCTCCGAGCCGGGGCGTTTCCCCCCCCCCCCCCCCGCTCACCCCCCAACCCCACCCCATCCCTCCTGGTCTCTTGGCCCTCTTTCGGCTATTGGAGAGAGGGGCCCACCCCTCGTTGGAAGGGGGGAAGGGATCCACCCCTCGTCGTTTTCCTCGTCCTCGCCTCCATCGTCCTCGTCCCCCTTCTCCTCCTCGTCGTCGTCCTCCTCCTCGTCCTCCTCATCCTTCTCGTCCTCCTCCTCCTCCTCCTCTTCCTCCTGTTAGCGTGGGGAGGAAGGATGCCCCCTCCCCTCGTGAAGAGGCATGAGCCCTCCCAGGGTCCATGTCGACCTGATCGACCCGACGATCCGACATGACATCGATCTCGGCTGGGTCGATCCGATTCGATCTGGATGTTCCGACGATCCGCCGCGTTGGGGGGCGCCTAGTGGGGTGGCGATACTTGGGGCCTGCGAGGGCTGCCGAAAAGGGGCCCTGTAGGGCCCCCAAAGGGGCCCTTTCAGGCATAGAAGGGGCTTCTCAGGCACGACAAGGGCACATTTCCCCCCCCCCCCCCCCCCTCGACCGATGTAGCGCCCCCATTAAGTCGCGCCCGAACGCGGCCCGATGCTTGCATGGCGTTGTTGTGCACCGCGCCTTGCCGATCCCCGATTCGATTTCGACTCCGTGCCGATGCGGCTCGGTTCGACGTGCGCTCCGATCCGATCCGATTTGTCGATTCGATGGTGGCTAATTCTGCCCCCCCGTGTGGAGGGGGTCCGCCCTCCCCTCCTGGCGGCGTTCCATGATGGACCCACTGCTGATCAGAGCAGCAAGGGCATCATAAACGTAATGTTCCGGAGCTCTGCGTGGAGTTCGTGGGTCGGCGCTGGGCCCCTGGTGGCGCCTCTGGCGCCGCTCCTGGTGCGCTCTGCGCAACAGGGAGGGGGGTTTAGCACCGATCCGAGAAATCCTCGTGGACCTCCGAACGCCTGTGATTTTGTGCTGATATCTCTTCTTCTGTCCCTTCCTTTCGGTGTTCTGGGACCCACTGTTGAACGAAATGCTTCCAGCCTTCACGCGGAAGGCCGGCGGCAACCACCAAAGGCCGCCGAGTGCCGTCGAAAGATTGCCGAAGTATTGCGGATGACCGCATAAAGATTGCCGATCACTGCCGAGGACGGATGGGCAACAAAGGATCCATGGTCGAATGCCTAACCTCCTCGTCTCGTCCTTTTACTTCTCCACCCTTCCTTGCTCTCTCCCTCCCCACTCCACCTTCCCCTACAGGGCCTACGTATTCCGATCCGATCGAACTGATTCGACATTAGTTTCTCGACTCACGCAACCTGCATGCGCAGCCCGCATGCGCAACCCGCACGCGCAACTAGTTGGCGCAGCCTGGACGTATCCAGTCCCGCACGGGCAGGGTCGCTTCTGGTGGGAAGACTCCTTAGGCTGCTCGTACTTCGCAGGCCATTGGGATCATTTTCGACCTCGTGCTTTTCGCTGCGTCGGTTCTCGGGTGCCACGGTCACACCGCTGGTGGCGCGCGGCGGACGACAAGATCGCATGGCAGAGAGTTCAAAGTTCCCCCCCCGTCTCCGTCGCTCACGGCGAGCCGTCCAAACAAACAGCGCCCCGTGTCTTTATCACAAGACATCGCGGTCAGCATTGGCATCATCACCGCGGGTGCGCACTTGTCGATTATTCGTCGCCGCATGGCCACCGCCACAATGCGTGACAAAGCAGAGCCTCAGGTTTGTGGAGAAGCAGCAACATGAATCATGCGACCGCCGCAAAGATGGACTTGTCGATCATTCGCCGCCGCATGGCCGCCGCTACCATGCGGACAGCAGAGCCTCAGGTTTTTGCAAAAACAGCAAGATGAACCATTCGACCGCAGCAGCAATGACAGGCACGTCCGGGCTGGCCATCACCGCTGTACTGGCAACGACGCGACGTCTGGGTGACAGTCATCTCATGGCACCTTGCCGCGCAGTCTCAGACACCCCCGCCGTGACGCGGAGACGATCTCCGCGGCCCCGGACGCGGATGCCGAGGGAATCTGGGCAAGAGTGGCACGGGGGGGCGTCCTCCTCCTCCTCTTCCTCCTCCTCCTCCTCCTCCTCCTCCTCCTCCTCCTCCAGGGTAGCGAGACTTGCGAGGAGCAGGGCGGGGTTCGGATGAACAGGGGCAGGATGGGCACGTGCGGGGGGAGAGCCAGCCTGACGACGATGAAGACGGAGCAGGATTGGGGAGAGAGCAGGATGCAGAGGGGGAAGCGATGATGATGCTGATGATGATGATGATGATGATGATGATGATGATGATGATGATGGTGATGGTGATGGTGATGGTGATGGTGCTGGTGCTGATGGTGATGGTGATGGTGCTGATGATGCTAATGATGCAAATTATGCTAATGATGCTGATGATGCTGATGCTGATGACGATGATGCTGATGATGATGGTGGTGGTGATGCTGATGCTGATGCTGATGAGGATGAGGATGATGATGATGATGATGATGATGATGATGATGATGATGATGATGATTCTGCTGATGCTGATTATGATGAAGGACGATGATGTTGATGCTGATGCTGATGATGATGATGATGATGAAGATGATGATGATGATGATGATGATGATGATGATGATGCTGATGCTGATGCTGATGCTCATGTTCATGATCATGATGATAATGATGAGGATGATGAGGATAAGGATGATGATGATACCCATGCTGATGATGATGAGGATGATGATGCGGATGGTGATGCTGTGGATGAGAAGGAGGATGTGGATGCGGATGCGGATGAGGATGAGGATGATGATGATGGTGATTATGTTGCTGATGCTGATGCTGATGCTGATGCTGATGATGATGCTGCTGATGATGATGTTGCTGATGATGACGATGCTGCTGATGATGCTGACGGTGCTGCTGATGATGCTGATGATGATGATGATGATGATGATGATCAGGATGATGATGCTGATGATGATGCTGCTGATCATGCTGCTGCTGATATGTTGACGATGGCTCTGATGCTGATGCTGGTGCTGGTGATGGTGATGGTGATAGTGATGGTGATGGTGATGGTCGTGGTGATGGTTATGATGCTGATGATGCTCATGATCATGAGGAGGATGATAATGATGATGATGGTGGTGGTTGTGAACATGACGATGATGGCTGACGATGGAGACGACGAGGAGGAGGAGGAGGAGGAGGAGGAGGAGGAGGAGGAGGAGGAGTAGGAGGAGGAGAGGAGGAGGAGGAGGAGGAGGAGGAGAGGAGGAGGAGGAGGAGGAGGAGGAGGAGGAGGAGGAGGAGGGGTGCAGGGGGTGGGGGAGGGGGGGAGGTGGACCCCACCCGCTGCCGCTTTGGCCCCGTGACGCTTGCTCCGGAGAGGCCACGTCCGGAACGGGCCCACCATTGTGCGGTGTGCGGCCATTGTGTTCTGAGGCGCCTTCTCCCTCTCCGTGGAAAGGGGGGAGGATATGGAGGAGGAGGAGGAGGAGGAGAAGGAGGAGGAGGAGGAGGGAAAGGAGGAGGAGGACGACGACGGGGAGATCAACGCCGAGCTGGCCACGGGTCTTGACATCCTCATCAGCGAGGCGCTGTTGGACAATGAACATTTGTTCGACACGATGGGCACGCAGTGCGTTTGCGATATGGCAGTCAAGCTTGAGCACCCCACCGTCTGGCGATGATCGTTTACCCTGCAGCCAGAGTCTTGACTTCATCACAAGGATGCTCTGAAGCGATTTGCCCGACACAGACAATTCTCCAAGGGTGGATTCAGTCAATTTCCTTCGCCAGAGCTTTCTTCCACGACATGTTGGACGACATGCATCACCGTTTTCCTCCGCAAGTGTTTAGTTCAGGACGTGGGTGGACGACCTACGTTTACGCGCCTGGGGATCTCTGAAGGCTATCACCCAGCAGGTCCCAGAGGCTATCCCGTACCTGGCCACCGCTCTTTATGATCGAGGCGGCCGTCTCTCGCCCAAGTCATGCGTCATGACCTCCAACGGGGAGCGCAGCAAAGGGACCTACAACGGGCTCGCCACCAGGGGGGTTCGACTTCAAGACCCGAACTCCAGGACGGGATCATGGGCTGGACACTACTCTTGGGAGGCGTAGGCGTCTGACTACTCGGAAGGCTCGGACCAATAACGTCCTCAAGCGGCTCAGACATATTGCCAAGCTTGCCCGCAGCATCAAGAAAGCCAGGAGGCTGGTCTCTACGGGGGCGCGGCCGCATCTTTTCTGGGGACATCAAGGGCAAGCTACTGCCCCGGGCCGTGCCAGACAAGTCCGTGGGAGATTCGTTCGGGGCCTAGGATCTGTTCCTAAGTATGGCTGCGCCACAGGTTCTGCGCTCCCATCCAGAGGGCGGGTGCAGGAGGACCTTGCCCAGTACCTGCCCACGCAGCTTTTCACGTCCAGGGTCGACAGTATTAACCAGGAGCCGAACTTGCATGTCCTCATCGGCAGGCGGTCGACCGTCACCTTAGAGCAGTTGTCCAATTCAAAGTCCGGATGTGGCCGTGTCACCTCCCTCTTTTCCGCCGTCATCGCCACCCTTCGACCTGGACGTTTACCCGCTGGGTCCATGGGGATCGATACCCTCCGAGGGTGCTATATAGAAATTGCAGCCAGGGGTTCTCAAGGGCCAGCAAGTCGTCTTGGACAGCACTTCTCAGCAGAATTACAACATTATTTGGAAACGTGCAGCTAAATTTGATATCACAGCTGGGGTCGCACACAGGATCGACATACACAACCATCATCTTGTCTGTCATCACGGTCGCCGGGATGATCGAGATTCGGAGGCATCCGAGACCCTAACCGACAAGGCCCCCCGCACCAAGGCCCTCCACACCATCAGCCCTGGTTCAATGCAGACATTCGCTCGTTTGCATGCATGTAAGCCTGACGTCCCAGCAGCATGCCCACGGTGTGGGCGTGGAGATGAGGATGCGCTACACCGTTTACACGGCGAATGTTGCGCAGACCTCCCACCCCTCGCACATACCCCACTTGCACGTGTTTCGGGGTATCTCGTTCTGCTCTCGGTGCGGGGGTGTGTCGGACAGACTAAGCCTATCAAGCTAAAGGTTTCAATGTCGGCTCGCCACCAGCACTGGGCGGCGTGCGCGAGACAGGCGTCTTAAAGAGCAGCTACCTCAGGAGATTTTGTCTCGGCCAGCCCCTTCGATGTGTTCTCGCGCGAAGTCTGCGCCGCGAGAGCCGCTGGCTGGCCAGCAGGGCCACAGGAGTGCGTGCAATATCTAGAGCTGGCAACATGGCAATATGGAGGAGGAGCAGGAGGAGGAGGTGGAGTACGATGAGGCGGAGGAGGAGGAGGAGGAGGAGGAGGAGGAGGAGGAGGAGGAGTGCAGGAGGAGGAGGACGAGGTGAAGACGGAGAATGGGCACGAGGCGGAGGGGGGAGCAGGAGGAGGAGGAAGAGGAGGAGGAGGAGGAGGTGGAGCAGGAGGAGGAGGAGGAGGAGGAGGAAGAGGAGGGGGGGGCAGCTCTCAGACTGAAGGTGGGAGTGCGGCCGTCCTGGGCATCTTTCCGCATCCCCATCACGGGGGCTTTCACGGCAAGCGACAGGGCCAACCATTGAGACAGGCAGATGGTTCTCGCCTCGTGAAACGATCCTGGCTTCACGAACCCGCCCTCGGATTACCAATCTCGAGGTCGGTGGGGGTCGCTTCAGCCAGTTCTTTCGCTAGCTAGGCCAACGGGGTCGGGGCTTTCAAAATAATGGGCGAAGTCGCGGCCCCCTTTGGGATGTCTACCCTCCATGGCTCTCTGCTTATGTAACTTGTGACCATGGTTCGGGGGCCTACCAGTGCATGCATCTTGACATCCGCGCGTGCCTTCGGTGAAGGTACCATACTTCCAGCACAGGGTCACATTAAGCGGAATGTTGTCATGTGCGTACCTAAAGAAATGCGGCGCGTGCCCTCGGGGATTATTCACCAAATCGCAGTGTCTCTGGCAAACATCTGGGCAGTCTTCTCGGGCACGGCGCTGCATTGCGGCTCGGCTACCACAGCGATGTCGGCATGCAGCCACCCCAGGAGTGCCAATGATACTTCCTGTTCGGCTCGTGATCGAGGTCGGGAGGAGGCCTCACAGTAGGAGGAGGGAAAAAAAGGCCCCATGACGGGCCTGCGGCAGCCGCCCCTGTGGGCGGGGTTCAAATTGACAGTCGGTTTCTCGAAAGCTTTGGCACCAATCCTAGGGGAAACTGTAGGCCAGAGCTGTAGGTCCTCTTAAACATAACGACGGTATTTCATTCTGGCTCGGCTGCGCGGCTCTGGCAGCTGCAAGTTTGGCATATTTATCTGCAGCTTCGTTGCCTTTGGCACACCTCCGTTTATCGCTATATGGCTGGAGCTCAGAGAAGACGTGCGCTTTAATATGGTTTATACGGGGCCCCAGTGGGGTCGGGCAAGCGCCGCCCAGGACCTTCAAGGCCCCATAAGCATCGACCCTCGAAAAAAAGTCTTTGTGTTGTGCACTTCGATGGCTCCTTGGTAATCTACATACATCTGGGCGCGTGGGTCCGTGTTTGAACCAGCAGCAAACAAAGCACAGTGCTCGGCAGCAGGGGAGGAGGATGGGAGGTGTTTACCCACACGCCCAATTAGGTAGGCAGAAACGTCCATGGCCACCACCGACCATCCAGCTACATTGCACGATGTGTGGCCCCCTGGTTTTGAAACAGGAACCGTCCATTAGCGTCTCTCCAACCAGGAGCCCCCGTATCGAAATTAGGTTGGAACTGGTATCCATGCGCTACCGCCTGATCGGTCACCCGTGAAATTTCATCGAATTTATCCTGCGAGAAGCGTTCCCGGAGGCTGGCACTGACAGGGCAATGGAGAAGACGGCATTTTAAATCACCCCTCTCGTAGCCGCACTGGCAGCGACCATCTATATCATAGCCTGCTCTCTGCATGCGAGAATTGGTCCGTGTGCTTAGGGTGAGAAAGCTACGGAGGGTGGATCTCGCTTTCTTAGGTAGCGTGTCTCTTACCAGCAGTCCTCTAGCGATATCAACATCGAGGAATCGAAGGTCTCCCGGGGATGTCCAAATTGCTGGGCTGCTGTCTTGAGGGCGACCTGTTCCCAGGCCATCTGCATTTTCTGTGCTATCACTCGCGGTGTGCAGGTTGTAAGCGGGCATGGGTGCCCGCTCGCATCCTGCAGCTCCAAACCAGAAGCAAACCTCCAGCGAATCCTGCGGGGGGATAGGCGGGCGGCCCCAGAAGGGCCTGTTTCAGCAGCCCATTTTGAGGGAGGGGCGTGGAGCATGGGCGCAGCGTGGTTCTTCAGTTTAACGAGTTCTCGAGGGTGGGAATTAAGCCCGAGGGCGCCGCGCGCTGTATTTTCATACGTTTCGCGGCCCCATGGACGGCCGAAATGGCGCCGCGCGTTGTATTTTCAAAGGTTTGGAGCCTCAGGGGGTGGAACGACTCGTGGCGAACCCGCCGGCTGCGGCCGAGGGGTAAGGGTTTCTTTCGTTAGTCGAACCAGCAGATCTGCATGCGCGCGGCGGGCGAATTCCTCCTCAGCGCTTCGCGTATTGTCGGCGCCGCGCGCGTGGAATCGGGCAGGCTCGCTGAGCGCTCGGCCAGACGCCGCGGGCGTCAAAGTTTGCGCGGCCCGCGGCTTGAAGTTCAAGGTTTGGGGTTTACGGCCTGCGCTGGTGCGCGCGCGTTGGCTGCGAGCCCCCCCCGCGTCAAGGTTGCTGGTGGAGATCGCTGCCCCAGCCGCGCGCGCCACAGAAGTTGCGCCCCCGCCCTGGACCGCCCAGAGCAAGGCCTTCCAGGGTTTAGGGCCCTCCCGACCCCCGATCACCGAGGGATTTCGAGCGGCGCGTGCAAGCGGTGCAGTTGAAGCGCGCGCGCCGCCGCGGCCGTGGCAGCGCGCGCCCGCGCGAGCGCGCTCGCGGGGCGCTTGGCGCAGGCGTTCGAGCCCCCCTCGTGGAACGGGCAGCCGGCGTCGCTGCGGGGCTGCCGCTCGCGCGGCATGGGGCTGCGCATTTGCCTTCGGCGTTGCGTTGCGGCGCCGCGCTGCCGCTGGCGCGGCGTTCTCGCGGGTTCCCATGCGTCTTCGGCGAGTGGCTGCGCCGTAGGGCTCCGCGCTGACAGCGATGCGCATGGCAATCCCGTTTGCCTTCGGCGTTGGAGTCGGCCGCCGGGGTCGCCCCCGCCGAATCGAACGCGTTCATCGACGCAGCCGCCTTCGGCGCGACCCTCGCGCGGCCGAAGGGGTAGCGCGAGGGGGTGGGCCTGGCGCCCCCTCGCTGTGATGCGCGGGCATGGCGTGCTGGTGGTTTGGCGGGCCCTGGCGGGGCCCTCGAGGCTCCTGAATCGCTGGCGCCTTGGGCCATGGGGGGAGCTAATTCGCCGTGCCGGTGGTCTGGCGGGCCCTGGAACGGCCCCGGGGGCGTTGGAGGCGTATGCGACGGCCCTGGGAATGCTTGGGGTCGCCTGGGAGCTGCTCGGGAGCGCCCCGGGGCGCCCCTGGGGCGACTAGGAACACCTTGCGACATTTGGGGGCGCATGGGGTGCCCTTGAAAGGCCCAGGGCCATATCGGGAACGCCTTGGGAGCGCCCCAGGGGCCAGCGAACGCTGTCTTTTCACGCGCGAAGCGCGTCCAGGAGGCCCCGGGGACCCGCCGTGGGTGAATGTTCACGCGCGTGGCCTCTCCAGGAGAGGTTGAACGATCACGAGGAACGCCCTGGGGACACTCTGGGGGTGCCTGAGAGCGCCCATGCGCCCCTGGGAGCGCGCGGGGATGCGTTTGCACGGCCCCGGCGGCCTCGGGTTGAAGGCCCCGGGCATTTTCGACATCGCCCTGGAACGCCTGAGAGCGCTCCAGTGGCCAGCGAATGCCGCATTTTCACTCGCGAGGCGCTCTCCAGGATGCCCCGGGGGCCCGAGCGCGATCAGTTTGACCTGACCCGTCTTGCCTCTGCACGCCCTCCCTCCCGCCCTCGCTTCCCGCCTGATGATCCTTGAACTTCCCTCGCCTCGCCTCGCTTCGCTCCCCCCGTCACGCCCCTGCCTCAGCTTGTTTGCCGTCGTCCCTCCCTGCTCCCTCCTCTCTACTCCCTTCCTCCCCTCGACCCGTACCCTTCCCGCCTATCCTCACCCTCCACTCTCCTCGCTTCGTTCGTTCCCCCCTTTCACGTCTTTTCCGTGCCTTCTTGCCGTCGTCCTTATTTGTTCCCTCCTCTCTACTCCTCCCCCCCTCCCTTTGCCCCGTGCCCTTCCCGCCCATCCTGGGCCCCTCTCCTCGCTTCGCTCCCCCCTCCACGTCCTTTCCTCGCCTTATTGCCGTCGCCCCTCCATTCTATTACAGTCGGGGCACTGCAGAAGGTACCCAGTTCGTTGGGGAGGGGCTCCGTGTTCCTCAGTCGTTTCGCAGTTCGCATCAGGTTTTCCGTAGGTTCCCCATGGGAAATCGAAGTTCAACGTGTGGAGAAAAGGGGTTTCCTTCCTCATTTAGGGTTCCTCAGGTCCACGCCCCGACTGTGCTCCCCCTCCCCTCCTTCCCCCTTAGTGCTCCTTGTCACCCCCACTTAGTCACTAAGGCCAGGCGCGAGTATCTTGATAGGATCGATCGCGACCTGTTCTCCAAGCGCTGTTCCCCACTACTTGATGGCGGAAATCCTGGAAGTCCTCAGCCCGAGGCAGCGCCAGCCTCGGGGCTCGCCAGGGCTCGGGGAGCGAAGGCCCCCAGGGGTTGCTGCCACCTCGCGCCGGGGGCCGTCCGAGGCCCTACTCCGCCGCGCCCTCGCGAGCGGCGGCTGCCCTTCGCGCTGCTGCTGCTGCTGCTGCTGCTGCTGCTGCTGCTGCTGCGCTCCCTGCCCCCGATCCTCCTCCTCCCCACTCCTTGCCCCATCCCCTCCCTTCTCTTTCCCTCCATCCCCCCCTTCCTCCCCCCCCCCCATCGTCCACATCCCTTTCTCCCTCCTCCCTCCTCCATGTACCTCCTCTCCCCCTCTACCCTCCCTCTTCCCCCTTCCCCCTTACCCCCTCCCCGTCCCCCCTCCATCCTCCCTCCTCTCCTCCATCCCCCTGGGCTCATCCCGACTTGAGTGGTCCGACTTGGCAAATGGAGTTCGTCTTGCTCCGAGGGTGACCAAGCCACCAGGAGCCTCCCTGGCTCCTCGCGGTGTGGTGGTGGTGGTGGTGGTGGTGGTGGTGGTGGTGGTGGTGGTGGTGGTGGTGGTGGTGGTGGCGGTGGCGGTGGCGGTGGCGGTGGCGGTGGCGGTGGTGGTGGTGTCGCCTTTCCTCCTTACTTCTAAGATCCCCGCGTCAGCCTCCCGCATTGCGTGTTGCACTCGCCGCCCCCCCCCCCCTTAGCCCCTGTTCTCTCCCATCCCCGCCCGAGGTACGACCACCACTGCCCCTGGATCAACAACTGCGTAGGGCTGCACAACCACAAGTTCTTCGTTCTTCTGGCCATCTCTCCTCCAAGAGGAGGCAGAGGAGGAGGAGGGAAGAGGGGGTGTGGGAAAGAGGGAGGGAGGATGGGGCGGGTAATACGAGAG
This sequence comes from Prorocentrum cordatum, assembly GCA_963575745.1. NCBI lineage: Eukaryota > Dinophyceae > Prorocentrales > Prorocentraceae > Prorocentrum > Prorocentrum cordatum. Next base: position 150,740 of record CAUYUJ010014502.1, read on the forward strand.
GAAGGAGGATGAGGAGGGAGGAGGGGCTGATGGAACGGCGGTATGGCTGATGTCAGCGTACTCGAACGATCTTGAACTTCAAACTCCGATTCCAACTGACGCCCAGGAAAGGGAAGCTGGGACCGCAGGACGAGTCACGGGATCAGCGGATAGGGGAGCGCCACGCCTTCCTGCTCCGCGTCCTCGAGCAGGCGCGCCCCGTCCCCATCCAAAGCAGGGCTCGAGCTAAAAGGTGTGCGATTCCTTGAACCGCTTTCGTTTTGATTGCGTTTTGGTGAGCGTTTTTTTTTAATATATATATATATATATATATATATATATTGTTTTGCCGATCGGCGCGGGCCCTCGCACCCCTTCCTCCCCCCCCCGTGGAGTAGATCTTGGCTGTTTTTGGCGCCTGTTTCGAGCAGGTAGAGTCTCCCCCAGAGACGCACGGTCCAAAACAGTCGCGCTGAGCAGAGGTCCAGAGCCAGACCCCCCCTTCCCCCCCCCTCTTCCCAATGTCGAAACGCCGAATACGAAAAAACGCTCACTTGCGGCACGGGCGGAACGAAGGCAGAACGAGGAGCACCGAGCAAACAAAACGAGCCCGAAGCACGCTGCTTAGCTCGAGCCCTGCTCCAGAGCTTGGCAGCGAGAGCGGTAGGAGGGTTCGCCGGGGAGGAGGGCTCGCGGGCGGCGGCCTCGGCCGCGCGGCGCGCCGCGCGCCGCCCGCGAGCGGCCCCCCTGTTCGCGGCAGTGCGCGCTCTCTCGGCATCGGCGAGGGGGAGGAGGGGCAGGGGCAGGGGAGCGCACAATGACTCGAGCGGGGGATCGAGTACAGAATCGATTTGCCCCAGAATGGATTTTTCTGGTCGAATCCACGGACAATTCGCAGAATGTTCGCAGATCTACGAATGGTTGACGTCTTTGTGTTGAAGAGTCGACGTGGAAATCAATTTTGGGCTAAATCAATTCTGTAGTCGATCCCCCAGTCGAATGACATAGTCGTAAAAGCTCGAAGGTCCACGCGGATCTCTCGGATCGGCGCTGGGGGCCCTTGGCGGTGCCCCTCGCGCCGCCCCTGGCGCCCTCCGCGCGCCCGGGAGGGGGTCCAGCGCCGATCCGGAAAATCCTCGCGGACCTCCGAGTTTGTATGTGTGTTTAATGTTTCGTCTCCCTACGGGGGCCACGCGCAGAAGGGGGTCGGGGGGAGCGGGGACGGCTTCTCAGAAGCACCCCTGGCTTCTCAGAAGGCGCGGGCCTGGTCTATGGCTTCTGTTTTAGATGTAGGGCCCGCGCCTTCTAAGAAGCAGTCTCGTTCTAAGAAGCCTGCCCCCCTCCCCCTACCCCCCTGTGCGCGCCGGCAAGGCAGGAGGGGGGGGGGGAGATGGGCCAGTGATGCAGGGGCGGAATGGAGAAGAGGAGAAGGCACCGAAGGCCCATTGTGTTGCTTGCTCCTCCTGGGAGCCAGCAAGCTGCTCCAAAACGGCCTGCTCGTCAGCAGCATCCTGCACAGGTGTCTCAGAGGTGGGGCTGCTCGCTGGAGGGGCCTCCTCTACCTCAGAGTCGTCGGAGTCTGAATCGAGAAATCTAGTCCGTTCGGGGTCCACGTTAGAGGTGCTCTGGCCACGATAGAAAGCCAGCGAAATCAGGCTGCAAAGACTGATTATGGGTGCCAGCGACGAAATTATTCGACATGCGAAAGAGCGCGTTCTGTGGTCGCTTGGAGAGGAAGGGGGGGGTTGGAACCACGCCCCCCCCCTCCTCCTCTACTTTACTTCGCCTCTCTCCCTCTCCTCAGGCCAGCGCCTGCGTCGGCGGCGGGGACGACGATTTCCTTTTCTGGGCCGGCGCTGGCGCCTGCGGCGGCGGGCGGCGGCGGCGGGGAGCGTCGACGAGAACGAAGGTGGTGGTGGTGGTGGGTTGTGGTGGTGGTGGTGGTGGTGGTGGTTGTGATGGTGGTGGTGGTGGTGGGTTGTGGTGGTGGTGGTGGTGGTGGTGGTTGTGATGGTGGTGGTGTGGTGGTTTGTTGTGGTGGGTGGTTGTGGTGGTGGTGGTTGGTGGTGGGTGGTGGTGGTGGTGGTGGTGGTGGTGGTGGTGGTGTGGTGGTGGTGGTGTGGTGGTAGTTTGTGGTGGTGGTGGTGGTGGATTGTGGTGGTTTGGTGGTGGTTTGGTGGTGGTGTGGTGGTTTTTGGTGGTGGTGGTGGTGGGTTTTGCTGGTGGTGGTGGTTTGTGGAGGTGCTGCTGGTGTGGTGGTGGTGGTGGCGGTGGTGGTGGTGGTGTGGTGGTTTGTGGTGGTGGTGGTGGGTTTTGCTGCTGGTAGTGGTGGTGGTGGTGGCGGTGGTGGTGGTGGCGTGGTAGATTGAGGTGGTGGTGGTCGTGGTGGTGGGTTTTTGCGGTGGTGGTGGTGATGGTGAATAGTGGTGGTGGTTGTGGTGGTGGTGATGGCTGTGGTGGTGGTGGTTGTGTGGTGGGTTGGTGGTGGTGATCGGGTGAGGCGGCTGTGGTGGTGGTAGTGGTGGTTATCGTCGCTGCGTCCCCGCCGGCGCCAGCGCCAGGCGGGGGGTGGTTTGAACCCCCCCCCTTTCCCTTCGGCGCCAGGAGGGGGGTCTTTGAACCCCTCCCACCACCCCGTCCCCTTTGGGCTGCGGGCTGCCTGTGGTCATCGTCGCTGCGTCCCCGCCGTCGGCGCTGCTGGCGGCCGCCTGCTGGCGCCGAGGGGGGGGGGGGTGAAACACTTCCTTCTCCCTTGGGAAGGGGGGGTGTTCAGGAGGGGGGTGGGTGGGGGAGGGTAGTCTCCTTGGTGTTGATCGACGGCGCCGAGTGTTGGGGGGGGGGCCCACCCTCCGGTTCGAAACGCGTCGCCGAATGTTCCCAAGGCAAGCGCCCGTGAAACGCGTTTTCTCCGACATGCAGACGTACAATTCTCGAAATCCGGCGGGTCAACAGCAGTGGTATATGGTTTCTTTGCATTCCAAGCCATTCGGCTCTGCATTCTTTTGTTGAGCGGCGATTGTTGGCCCTCGTAGCTTGACGGAATTCCATGCCACTCGGCCCCTCTCATCTAGACCTTCCCCGTAAACCCTATTCCTACTTCCACTTGCAATGCAATTTCTATGATCGCTTTACTGCTGGCATTTCAATGTACCACTATTTCTCTTGCCTTTTGCCGTTACCATCCATGTCAGATATTGCGCAGATTCGCAGTCATTCCTATTCCTGCTCTGACCTCCGCGTGCTCATTTCTCATACTTCCACCCACGCCGTCTCTTACCTATACGAATAGCCTTCGCGTAATACGGAGGTTCGGGAGGGGAGGAAAACCAACGTCCTACCCAATCGATATCACGATCGATCGCACTATCGATTTCACCACCGATTTCACAATCGGTCCCACACGATCGATCTCATGATCGATCTCACTATCGATCTCACAATCGATCCAACCATCGATATCACCATCCCTCTCAATCTCACAATTGACCCCCCTGCCGATTTCACAAGCGATCTCACTATCGATCTCACGATCGACGTCGCTATCGATCTTCGGAGGTCGGGGGGTGAGATTGCAGCGGAACGGAGAGCCCCCCACTGGGAAGTTGGTTTCGGTTTCGTGTTCGTGTCGGGCGTGCGGGCGAGGCGAAGCTGCGTGGGCGCGCGAGAGGAATGACCTCGCCGTCGCTAGGGCGAATCGGATGCAGTGGACCGCCCCTCCGCCCCCAGTGGGCGCGCGGTGGCCCGGGGTGTCCCGCCGTGGTGTCCCGTTGGTGTCCAGTCGGCGTTCCGTCGGTGTTCCGTCGGCGGTGGGCCGGCGGTGGCCGGAGGTGTCCCGCCTTGGTATCGATAGTGAAGTCGATAGTGAAATCGATAATGGGATCGCTAGAATGGGATGGACACTGAGAGCTCGAAAGTGAGATCGACAGCGAGGTTGATTGTGACATTGGTTGTGAGGTCTATAGTGAGATCGATAGTGAGGACTATAGAGGAATCGATAGTGAGATCGAAAGCGAGATCGATAGTGAGAACGATAATGACATTACGTCGCATCGCAACACCGTCATCACGCGTCGTCGTTAAATCGATGGCGCGTCACCAGCATTGTCATCATCACACCTATCGCAAAAGCCAGCAGATGGTTCTTTCCCCCCCACCTCCCAACCTCATTATCACCCTGAGGGTGGCCGTATAGATACTATCGATCCCACTGTCGATCTCATCATCGATCTCACTTTCTATCTCACTACCGATCTCACTATTGATCTCACTCTCGATCTCACTATCGACCTCATGGGACACCACGGGACACTACGGGCCACCATCGGGACACCAAGGCGGGGCACTTCCGGCCACCGCTGGACAATTGGGGGGGGGCGGTCTGTTGGCCTGGCGGCGCCCTAGCCAGAGGAGGGTTCATTCCTCTCGCCCGCCCACGCAGCTTCGCCTCGCCCGCACGCGCGACACGAACACGAAACCGAAACCGAAACCAATTTCCCGGTGGGGTCTCTCCGTTTCACTCCGATCTCTCCCTTCCCACCCCTGGCTTGACATACCTATACGACCCTTCGGGTGATAACGAGGTTCGGGGGGGAGGAACCACGTTCTCACTCAATCGATTTCAGTATCGATCTCACTCCATCGATCTCTCACTCGATTGATCTCACTCGATCGAGCTCTCTATCGATCTCACTATCGATTTCACTATCGGTCTCACGTGATCGATCTAATTATCCATGTCATTTTAGATCTCGCAATCGATCCGACAATCGATGTCCCATTTGATCTCACTATCGATCTCACTATCGTTCTCACTAGCAGTACCACTATCGAGCTCACCATCGTTTTCACTATCGATTTCCCTATCGATCTCACTATCGATCTCACTATCGATCTCACTATCGATCTTGCTATCTAATATCGTTTGTCGGTCTTGCTATCGATCTTACTATCGATATCATGATCGATCTCACTATCGATCTCACTGTCTGTCTCACGATCGATCTCACTGTCTGTCTCATTATTGATCTCAGTATCGATCTCACTGTCGATCTCACTGTCGATCTCACCATCGATCTCACTACGGGATACCGGCGGGACACCGACGGGACGTCGACAGGACACCGACGAGACGCCGACGGGACACCGACGGGACAGCGAAGGGACACCGGCGGGACACCGACAGGACACCCCCGGTCACCGCCGGACAGCGGGGGGGAGGCGGGGGTGGTCTTTTAGCCAAGCGGCGCTCTTGCCAGAGGAGGGTTCATTCTTCCCTCCCGCCCACGCAGCTTTTTGCCTCGGCCGCACGCACGGGGGGCTCTCCGTTTCACTGCGTTCTCACCCCCTCACCTCCGACCTTTGCCCTTCCTCTACTAGCCCCACTCCTGAACCTACTCATGCAGACTCATACTCGCATGACAGATACCCCTGCCAATCATACCCCTCGTACTCACACTACACACCACTCAACCTCCACCCGCTATTGCTCGCTGTACATCTCATGCGGATATACTACAAACAAAGAGGAGGAGAGGTGCGAGACAGAGGCGAGGATCTGGAGGAGAATGGGGGGGGAGCAGTGGTTTAGGGGGCAACGTTGCGGAATTAGTATTGACGCGATCAGTCACGTTGGCATTCGCATTGTTCTACACGTTGTCAAATCTCTCGGCCCGCTGTTGGTGTTCAGCTGGATCGTGGGACAACTCTTTGGTACCGTCGAGTCTGTCCGTGACAAAGTCGCCATGTTTTTTGCGTCAGACGTCACGCTGGTTTGTCGACTTGCACATAGCGCGTGCTCTTTGTCAGCCTACTACTATGAAGTCCCAGTCTCTAGTCTTACTTCTGTTCAACTCTGGTCGAATTCCGCCTGGCAACCCGTCTGCAGCCGTTTATGTCTGAGTCCTTGCCCTGTATGTGTTGTGCCCTACAGCCGTTTCCCTCTCCATCGCCCCGCCCTCGGGACACCCCTTGCCTTTCCCTACATACCCCTCACCGTCCCCATCTTCTCACCCCTCCTCCACTCCACATCACCCTCATCCTCTTCCTCGGTTCACCCTTCCACTCATCTTCTTCCTCCTCTTCATGACTCCCTTCATCCCCTTCCCCCTCTGCCTTCCTCCGCTCTCCTCCCCTCCTCGTCCATCCCGCTCCCCCTCAGTCCTCATTGATCCCGTCTCCTCTCGCCTCTAACCTTCCGCACGCCGAATTCCTCACCCGCATCCCCCGTCCTCCATCCTCCTTTCTTCCTCAGTCCCTCCTCCTCCTCCTCCTTCTCCTCCTCCTCCTCCTCCTTCATCCCTCTCCTCTCCATGTCATCAGAGTGAGGGGGCCGAACGGTCATTCATTGTCCCTGGGTGCGTGTTTTGAAAAGGGAATTTGTGGTGCGACCCGCCCGCGACCCACCCGCGACCCACCCGCGACCCGCCCTCCGACCCACCCCGCGACCCGCCCCGCGACCCACCCCGCGACCCACCCCGCGACCCATCCCGCGACCCACCCGCGACCCACCCCGCGACCCACCCCGCGACCCGCGCGACTCCTGCGAACCCCGCGACCACACCCGCGACCCACCCCGCGACCCACCCACCCGCGACCCACCCGCGACCCAGCCCGCGACCCAGCCCGCGACCCGCGACCCACCCCGCGATCCACCCACATTGTTTTAACGAAAAGATCGACGCTTGCGGCGGGCTAATGTGTAAAAGTTAGGCGCTTGCGGCGGGCTTCTTCAGAACCTCGCAGATTGACGACGTCCTCGCCGCCCCCTCACTATTATCCGCAACTGCGGGGTGCTACGTTCCCTTTCCAATCCTCCCTCCCCTTCCCACCCTTTCCCTCTCCCTCTGCCGCCCCTCCCCCACTTCCCCCTCCTCACTATATCCCTCCTCCCTCCTCTCTCCATCCTGCCTCTTTCCCCCTCCCGATCTCCTTCCTCCATTCGTTTTCCCCGCGCTCCTCATCTTGTTCGTGCCTTTCGTTATCCGCCTCCTCCTCCTCCTCGTTCTGCTGCTGCTCTCTGCTCGTTCTCATCCTGCTCTCCCTCCTCGCACATCGTGCTACAACACAGAGACCCGTAAAGGGCATAGTGGAGTGGCCATTAGATGCGAGGACGTCAGCCCACAAACAATAGGGAACATATCCCTTGGTTCAGGCGCTCTATCACCCATAGCTGGTTCCGTAAGGTCTCCACGTTATCCTCGTCCTTCCTCTCTCTCTTGCTCCCCTCGGTTTTAATTCATCCTCCTCCTCTTCCTCCTCTGCATCCCCCTCTTTCCGAGCTCACCACCGTCGTCGACATACTTTGCTTGTCTGCCTCCCGTTCTCTCTATTGCTTTGTCTCAGCGCCCTTCACCACGTGTCGTTCCATTGCCATTCACCCGCTTCTCCTGCCTGCCAGTCGATTTATGGGTGGCTGTCGTCCTTTGTGTTCCTGAGCACCACGCTGCCGCAGCTGGTCCAGTGCATTGGGAGTGCCCGCCCCCTGCTTGCGCTCGTGCTGCTGGCTGCGTTCGGCAGTCAGGCCACTGACGCAGGGACCACTCTGCGCGCTCGGGCGGGCCTCTGGTGCTCGGGCCGCCCCTCCGATCTGGGCCGGGGAGCCCGTTCGTGGCCCGGGCTCGCAGGGGCCAGGAGAGCCCCGCCGTTCCCGACTCGGCGCTCCTACGTGGCCGCACGGCGATGGCCGTGCACGTCCAGCCAAGGCGCTGGCAGACGCAGGGACTCGGTCTCTCTGCGGGCTTTAACTCGAGGCCTCGGGGGCTTTGACTTGAGGCTCCTCCTCCTCCTCCTCCTCCTCCTCCTCCTCCTCCTCCTCCTCCTCCTCCTCCCCTGGAGGGGCCCCCCAAGAGTGGGGGTCGGGCCTGTGTGCCCCCTGGTGCAGGCGGGGAGCACCGGGCCTTCAGGGCACAAGCCCCCGCACCTGGGGACGGCCGCCATAAGCGCGGCCTTCCTTCCCCAGGGGGGTCGCCAGGTCCCGTGGCCTCCCCCAGGGCGGTGCAGGATTCCCACCTTGCACTCGCCGCCCTGGGGCGGGACCGGCGGCTCGTCCCGTCGTTGTCGTGCGTTTCGTGTCGTGTCGTGCGTCTTCAGTCGTGTCGCGTCCCCGTCCCCCCGTCGTGTCGTGTCGTCGTGCCGGCGCGAGCGCGCCGTGGGCTCCCGGGCGAGCAGTCGCCCAGGCGGGAGTTCGACGCCGTGAGCTCCCGGGCGAGCAGTCGCCCAGGCGGGAGTTCGACGCCGTGAGATGAGGCCGCTGGCCCACCCCGCCTCGGGCCGTTCTGCCTGCGCGGGGTGCCGAGACCAGGGGCGCCCACTCACGGGCGGGAGCACGCGAGTTTAAAAAACTCCTCCCCCTCCTCCTCCTCCTCCTCCTCCTCCTCCTCCTCCTCCTCCTCCTCCACCTCCTCCTCCTCCTCCTCCTCCTCCGGCTCCAGGCGCAAAGGGGGCCTGGTGGTTTTTGTGCGTGTTGTTTTTAATAAGAAAACCTATGCGAGTCTCTCTCTACGACTCCTTTTCTTTCTCTCTCTCATTATTTTTCTCGATGTGTTTCCGTTTCTCTCTCTCTCTCTCCCTGTCTCTCTACATGTTTTCATTGTCCTGCGTCAAACCTGCGCCGATCCTTCTCCCACCTAGCCGAGAGCATTTGAAACCTTCACAACAGGAACCCTTTGGAAAGCACCACAAAGGGATTCCATGTGAAAGCCTCTCAACAGGAACCCTTTGAAAGGCACCACAAAGGAGTTCCATTGGAAAGCCTCTCAACAGGTCTTCATTTGGGAAGCGCTACAAAAGGATTCCATTTGAAAGCATCTCAACAGGATTCCTTTGGAAAGCACCACAGAGGGATTCTACTGGAACGCCTCACAATCGGAATCTGTTGGAAAGCGCCACACAAGGATTCTATTGGAAAGCCTCTCAGCAGGATTCGTTTGGAAAGCCCCACAATGGTACCATTGGAAAGCCTCTCAACAGGATTCCTTTGGCAAGCCCCACAGAGGTACTCTATGGGAAAGCCTCACAATCGGATTACATTGGAAAGCTTCACAATCTGATTCCTTTGGGAAGCACCCCGAAGGGAGTCTGTTGGAAGGCCTCACAACAGGAACCCTTTGGAAAGCACCCCAAAGGGATTCTAGTGGAAAGCCTGACATCAAGAACCCTTCGGAAAATGCTACAAAGGGTTTCAATTGGAAAGCGTCACAAAGGAAATCCTTTGGAAAACTACACAAAAGGGATTCCATGGGAAAGCCTCACAATTGGAATCTTTTGAAAAGCGCAACAAAGGGATTCCATTTGAAAGCCTCACATCAGGAACCCTTTGAAAAACACCACAAAAGAGTTCCATTGGACAGCCTCTCAACAGGATTCCGTTGGAAAGCACAACAGAGGGATTCTATGGGAAAACCTCACATTCGGAATCCTACAGAAATCGCAACACAGCGATTCTACTGGAACGCCTCACAATCGGAATCCTTTGGAAAGCACAACAAAGGAGTTCCATTGGAAAGCCTCCCAACATGGTTTCTTTGGACAGCGCAACAGAGGGATTCTATTGGAAAGCCGCAATCCAAACTGCTACCGTTGGGAGGATGGCGCTGGAACACAAATCCTCACAACAGGAACCCTTTGGAAACCATCACAACAGGAACCCTTTGGAAATCCTCACAACAGGAACCCTTTGGAAATCATCACAAAGGGATTCCATTGGAAAGCCTCCCAACAGGATTCCATTGAAAAGCACAACAGAGGGATCCAATTGGAAAGCCTCACAACAGGATTCCTTTGGAAAGCACCCCAAAGGGATTCTCATGGAAGGCCTCTCAACAGGATTCCGTGGGAATGCATCACAGACGGAGGGTTCAGCGCCGCAG
>CAUYUJ010014502.1:160684-188184 GCA_963575745.1 Prorocentrum cordatum
GTGTGCGCGTGTGCGCGTGTGCGCGTGTGCGCGTGTGCGCGTGTGCGCGTGTGCGCGTGTGCGCGTGTGCGTGTGTGCGTGTGTGCGAGTGTGCGAGTGTGCGTGTGTGCGTGTGTGCGTGTGTGCGTGTGTGCGTGTGTGCGTGTGTGCGTGTGTGCGTGTGTGCGTGTGTGCGCGTGTGTGCGTGTGTGCGCGTGCGTGTGTGCGTGTGTGCGTGCGCGTGCGCGTGCGCGTGCGCGTGCGCGTGCGCGTGCGCATGCGCATGCGCGTGCGCGTGCGCGTGCGCAGGCGCGTGCACGTGCGCGTGTGCGTGCGCGTGCGCGTGCGCGTGCGCTTGCGTGTGCGCGTGCGCGTGTGCGTTGTGCGTGCGTGGTGGTGCGTGCGTGCGTGCGTGGTGCGTGCGTGAGTGCTTGCGTGTGCGTCGTGCGTAATAATGTGTGTGTGTGGGTGCGTTGTGCGCGTGCGCGTGCGCGTGCGCGTGCGCGTGGCGCGTCTGCGCGTGCGGTTGCGCGTGCGGTGGCGGTGCGCGATGCGCGTGCGCGTGCGCTGTCGCGTGCGCGCGTGCGCTCGTGTGCGCGTTGTTGCGCGTTGTGCGCGTGTGCGCGTGTGCGGTTTTGTGGGCGTAGTGCGCGGTGTGCTGTGGCGTGCGCGTGCGTGAGCGGGGCGCGGCGCGGGGCGGGCGCGGTGGCGGGCGTGGGCGTGGGTGTGGGGTCCTGGGCGTGGGCGTGGGCTCTTTTCGGGTGCGTGTGCGTGTCGGTGCGTGTGCGCGTGCGCGTGCGCAGTGCGCGGTGCGGTGCGCCGTGGGCGTGCGCGTGGCGTGCGCGTGCGCGTGCGTGTGCGCGTGCGCGTGCGCGTGCGCGTGCGCGTGCGCGTGCGCGTGCGCGTGCGCGTGCGCGTGCGCGTGCGCGTGCGTGTGCGTGTGCGTGTTCGTGTGCGTGTGCGTGTGCGTGTGCGTGTGCGTCTGCGTCTGCGTGTGCGTGTGCGTGTGCGTGTGCGTGTGCGTGTGCGTGTGCGTGTGTGTGTGTGTGTGTGTGTGTGTGTGTGTGTGTGTGTGTGTGCGTGCGCTGGCCCCCGAGGGGCGGCGCGCGCTTGGAAACCTGGGAGTATATGACATGATGTGGCGGGCGCTTTCTGGCCATACCTCCGAGTTAAGTGGGATACTTTCAGATGCTTGCACTACTACATGTTCGGCTCGGACTCGGCGCGCATGTCACTAATCTGTCCGTCTGTGCCCCCCTGCGCGTGTGCAGCGAAGGAGTTTCATACACCCACCGGACGACCCAGACCTGGCCGCCAAGAGGTCGCCCTCCGTGCCACCCGCCCACGGCCGCCGCCGCCGTTCCCTGCAGCGGCGCGCGAGCGCTTCCCACGAGGCTGCAGAGGGCGTCAGATCGTACGGCCGGGCAGAAGCAAGGGCCGCCACGAGGGTGCGAAGTTGTTCGTGGTTCGTGGCTCGCGCTTCGCGATTCCTCCTCTTCATCCTTATTGTCCTTTCCTTCTCCCCCAGTGAGGGTGGCGCGAGAGCGCGAATATCGCGAAGCGCAACGCGCGAACAAAGCTGCCCTTGCAAAAGGCAAAGGAGGCACAGGGGGTGGATGCCTCGAGAGACCTCCATGAGACCGCCATACAGAGTCCTTTGTGGGAGGAGGGGGCGTGACTCTGCCAACGAAGGAGGAGAAGGAGGAGGAGGAGGAGGAGGACCAGTGTAAACCCAAGAGTCATCAACGATGTTGGAATTAACCCTCCCTCCTAGCTCCCTCTTCATAAGCCACTACAACGGTTCATTTCCATTGAGGGAACTGCCTCGTTGGAAGACAACCGTTTGAAGACCTTGAAGCATGCCAAAACATTGGTTTCGGGATTTCCACGCAACGGATCAACCTGACTGCTGCGTCCTGACCATCTGGAATCGTAGCAGAAAGCCGTTTTTGGGACTCCAGTACCGCCAGTCAACATATCTGTTGCACCCGTGTAATCCGGAACCCTTCAAAAACACCATTTCTGGTACGTTGGTCATGGGAATCCGCGAATCCTTTGCAAGGTTTTGAAACGAATGCGCGCGGCGCTAAGGCGAGAGCCACATGTTGAAAACCACCCGCTCCCAATCCGCGAAACTCTTGCAACTGTTTAAACAAATGTGCGCGGCGCTGAGGCGAGAGCCACATTTTGAAAACCACCCGCCCTCAATCCGCAAAACTCTTGCAGATTGTTAGAACGAATGTGCTCGGCGTGAAGGTGAAATCCACAGTTTGAAAACCACCCGCCCTCAGTCCGTGAAACTGTTGCAACTGTTTAAAACGAATGTGCGCGGCGTGAAGGCGAGAGCCACATTTTGAAAACCACCCGCCCCCAATGCATAAAACCCTTGCAATGTTTACATCGAATGTGCGCGGCGCTAAGGCGAGAGCTACAAATTGAAAACCACCCGCCCGCAGTCCGTGAAACTGTTGCAATTGTTTAAAACGAATGTGCGCGGCGCGAAGGCGAGAGCCACATGTTTAAAACCACCCGCCCTCAAGTCGTGAAACTCTTGCAAATTGTTAAACGAATGTGCGCGGCGCTAAGGCGAGAGCCACATGTTGAAAACCACCCGCCCTCCAGCTGTGAAGCTGCTGCATGATTTAAGCTTCAGAGTCGTCAGTGGTGAGGAAGTCTCAGGCGAAACGCCCGGCCCGTCCTAAAAACTGGCCTCGGGGTGCGACAGGGAGACGTTCTTCATAAGGAAAAGAAATGGAGGAGGAGGACGTGGAGGAGGAGGAGGAGGAGGAAGAGGACGTGGAGGAGGAGGAGGAAGAGGATGAGGAGGAGGAGGAAAGGAGGAGGATATCCTCATGAAGAAGGAGGAGGAAGAGGAGGCGGGGTTGACAGGTAGGTCGAGGGCAAGATGAGGAGGGAGGGATGGCGGGAGGGAGGGAAAGGAGGAGCAGCGACAGTACTTCGACCAGGGCGTGCTCGAGTCTGGGAAACAGGCACAGGCAGAGCCAAGGTGCGGAACGGGTTCGGAATGGGCTCGATGTTCCTTAGATTTTTCCATGGCTGATCCTCTAGCCCTCCTCGTGCACCCAGGCACATCTGGTGCCAAAAAAGGGGCTTCGTTTCGTATTTAGCGGTTCCTTAGTCCCGCATCTCGACTGTCGGAGCCAAAGAGCAGGACAGCTGGACGGCTGTGGGTGCGCGAAGGCCAGGGGACTTCCGAGCCTTCTGAGAAGGCCCGCCCGTTCTCGGACGCCTGGGTTCTTTTCGGCCATGACGCGGCTCTCTGGTGGCCGTGCTGGATGATCCAGGCACCCCCCGAACGCTCTCGGCGAGGCGCAGCTGCTGGAGCGCCTCCCGAGGCCGGAAACCCGCCCGGAACCGCCGCCGCCGAGTAGTAAGTAGGAGCAGGCCCAAGCACTTCGTCGGAGGCCTGATCAAACATCCGAGAGTCGCCTGCACTTTGCGAGCCGCCCGAGTGGCCCCATCGACGGAGGGGCCTCCCAGTGCGTGGTCGTCGGGAGGGCCAGGCCCAGCCCCGCAGGCCGCTGCTGTCGCGCCACCTTTGCGTGCAGCCGACGCAGGTTTGTCCGCCGGTTGTTGAAGGCAGGTGTTTTGGGACCCCCAGGCCTCCACTCTGCTCCGAGCGCCTTCCTGCTTCAAGAGTCGAGTTGATATGCCTTTGCTGTGTCTTCTTAGTCTCTGGGAGGGCCTGAACCCAATCTACTTTATCCGCCCGCCTGCTTCATATCTTTTCTCGTTCCGACCGACGTGTATGCTTATGCATGTGTCCGTGCTGTTGTACAGGCAGGTGCAGAGCTTCGAGCAACAGCACGCTGCACCAACACAGATTTCAAAGGAGGTCCGCGCGGGCCTTCGATCGTTTATGTTCATGCCGGTGGTTCTCATTCTCGAGCTGCCTGCGGGGGTTCAGGTCCCACCGCGGCCCTGCTCGGATCAGACCGGCTACTGCTGAGGGAGTTGTGGTCCTCACCCTCAAGAGATCGTCGATGGATAGGCTCCGGGAGGGATGCATCGCGACCCCCAATCGCCCATTCATCGCCGACAGGGGCCCGACAGCCCACCTTGCCCGAGATGCCAAGACTTGCGGCTTTGCAATCGGGGGCCTATGGCTGACCTACCGTCGACCTATCGCCGACTCTATCTCGATGCTTCCCCGCCTAAGCCAGTCCCCCCCCCTTATCTTTGCCCATCTTGTAAGGAGCTCGGCTCCCGATGATATCTTCCACCCTCAAATAATGCCCATCTCCGCTGCGGTCCGGATGCTTGAACGATAAAAGGTGAATGGGGATTGTAGGGATGGGAAATGGTAGTGAGAAAGAGGAAAAGGAGGAGGAGGAGGAGGAAGAGGAGGAGGATCATCACAGGCTATGGGGGAAGGCTAGGGTTAGTCGATCCGACCTCACCAAAACCTTCGGTTACATCCGCTCTCCACTGACGCTCTCATTCGGCCTTCCTCTCCGCTCCCTCCTCGAGGAGCTGGGCAGCAGGGATTGTTGGCTGGGAAAGTCGGGGGCGGGCCGATAACCTGCCCTTGTTGTGACGGGCGCCTGACAAGAGAGACCACGTATTCTGGGAGAACTTGCTGTGGAAGCTCTCTTTGCGTTCACCTTTGAGACCCTTGAGGTTGCTTTCCGAGTAGCGGCCGCACCGCTTGCACACTACAAGGAAGGACTCGACGTCAAGGCAGTCACAAATCATTTGGTGATGCTTCTTGGGGTCACGGACTAATTTCGAAAGGGCAACATAATTTCCAGGGCATGCCTCTAGCATGCGAGACTTGCGGGGGCTACCTGTTCTAGCTCGGGTGTGGCAGACCAGGCATAGCCAATGATTATTCAGCCACGCCCACTGATGACGGCTGGCCCCCTGCGGGTTACGGCACGCAGGAGCACGCTGAGGCAGACAGGCGGAAAGGAATTGGGGGGCCGTTCAGGCCTTGACCGCACAAGCAGCCCCGACAGGGGGACTGAGGCTCTTGAAGGGTTTCTCGACGGCCTTCTTGCCCGCCTTCGGGGCCAGGCGAGACCACAGAGACAGCGCCTCCGCAGCATACTTCACAACTCTCTGGATTCGACAGCGCTCGGACTTGTGACGCTCCAGCTTTATCTGGGACGGGGCGGGGATCAGGGCCGCAGCTTGCTTGGCGACTCTGTCTACAAACCACTCCCTCGAGCCCGCTTCCAGGGCATCTATGTCCTGGTGGGCCTTCACTTGTTTTGGATCTCGAGGGGACAAACACTGTCCTGGGACCTGGCCACCACAGAAATAGCTGAATACATCTCTTTCCTGCTGACCTCTGGATCCTGCTGATGGACCGAGAGGATGCCTATGACATCCGTCCACGCTTTGGTGACCCTGGGGCAAGAGGCGGCAACAATTAATCCCAACTGTTCGGCAGCGGGCGAAGTTGGAGGCAAGTTGGCCCCCACGGGGCCCGATATGATGGCAACTAGGTCGCCAGTCTAGTCAATTTTGTCCACGGGCTAGGCGGGGGCATCGTAAACCACGGGCCTTGGTTTTAAAACGCTGCCGTCGTGAAAAACTTCTCCTTCCATGGCAACCTCCGTGGGCTCACCCTCGCTAGACCCGCATACAGCGCAATCTAAACCTAATCCTTGGGCCTCAGAGCGACAAGTTCAGGCATCAACTGAAACCCGGGCCTGACGGGAATCCTTTCTGCGGGTCCACGAGCTCTTCCACACCTCCTTCCTCCAACTTTTCCTGGCGCAGGTTGTGGGTTCCTGGGCGCTCGAAGAGCCTGGGGGGGGAGGGAGTTCATTGGACATTGGCACAATTCGCAAGCCACTTCAGCGCGCGCTGCATTACTGGCGGGTCGAGCGGCTCGTCGAGCCCTGGCTTGCGGCTAGCTTGCGCGGCTAGCTGCTGCTGCCACTGGGCCTGCAACATCTTCTTAGTAGGGCAGGGGAGGTCGCGATGAGGGGAAAGTCCTGACTATCGGCATCCTGGAAGACGAGCGGGTCGGACATGGTCCACCCCAGACGCTCCAGACTGAGCAGCGTGGCCCGAAGGGGCCCTCGGGCTTGGCGCCACTTCTGCGGGGGGGGGGTGGAGGACCTCCACGGCTTGGGCTCTGAGGGGTGGGATCGTGCAGTCGACGGCCCCAGGGAAGTGAGCGCCCCTCCAGACTAGGTTTGCCCAACAACAAGCTGGCCCCAAGGCTGAACTCCAGGTCGGGTTTCCCAAGGCGGATCACGCCGGGGATCTGGGCCGAGTAGCACAGCGGGAGCCCGCGATCTGTAAATGCAGGACTGGGCCTCGCGCTTCTCGGGGTTCGCGAGTCAGGCGGCCTCGGTGCCGCAGTGGGCGGCCGCTCTCGAACTTGTCTGATAAATCTTCCCCATGCCCGCACCTGCGCGCCTGAGCTGAGCCAAGAGGTGGAGTCCGAGGAGTCTTCCTTCCATCTTGGCCGTGCGTTTCCTCAGGGTCGAACGAGCCTTTTCCGTGGCCTTATCTTCCCTTGTGAAATCGACTCTGTTTTTTTTCCGCAGATGGCGCTGGCTCGCCCCATGCGGGCCCACTGTACTTACCGAGAGCTTTGGCCAACATTTGCTGCACCTCGGCGGGGGGTCCTAGCACCGCCGCCTTGTGCAGCGCGACCGTGCAATCGAGGCCCTCCTCGATCAAATCCAACGTGCCGCCCGCGGCCCGAGCCAGGTCAGACGCCAGGAGGCGAACGAAGGAGTAGCTACCCAAGATGAAGTCATATTTGAAGATCGAGGGGTCTACATGGGGGAACTTCGGGATCCAGGAGTCCACGGGGGGCGTCGAGTACATCTGCGCGTTTTAGGTCGCAAACGAACAGCCCGCGTGGAAACCTCGGGTGGGGCACCCAGCATGCGTGGCCAGGGTCTCAGTGGCAACTACTCGAGGGCCCCCGTACTAGTTCATCATGATGCACGCCGGCGTCTCAGAGAACCCCGATGAAATAGCCCGAGATGTCTGTTTTTCCCATTGACGTTCTCGTGTTAGTCTGATATTCCTAAGGCCGCCTCCAGAGTGGACAGCCCGATAGCCAGCTAACTCGGCTCCCAGGGCCTGGGTGTAAACAGTTTCTAGCACACCGCGACCCGTGAGTACGACCTCTCTTTAGCCCTCTCCAACTTACGAGCCTCCTCCTGGCGGATTTTGGACCGCGCCCTCCACGGGGCAGGCGGTGAACTTATTCCGCGGTAAGATAAGCCCTCATATTGGTCGGCATTGTGATTTTCAAGTAAAGTCGCGATGATATTGCGGATTCCTGTCGGGAGAGCTCAAATCTCCTCGATCGCAGCCGAAAGCTTCTAAACCTGCTCGAGCTCAGCGCAACTCATGCGCGAAGTGACGTGGATGGAATCCGGCCCAAGTCTGGCTGACTGATTCGGGAAATCGTTTTTCTGCTGATCTGATCTGTCCGGGCGCGAGGGGTGCTGGCTGGCCCCGCTCGGCCGACGGCAGTTGGGGCCCTTCTCCGTCGACGCGGCATGCCGCCAGCCTGCCGGGCGGGAGGCCTCGGGCTGGAGCAGCTCGAAAGGTCCGCCTGTAAAACATTGCAGAGCAGGGCGCCAATTTTTTCTGAGGTTGCCAGGGCGTTAGCTCAGAGGTCCACGCGTGGGCTCACCCCGCCCCGCGCGACAAGGTTTCCTGGGTCCAGTTGTTCCAGGGCGTCGTTTCACTTTGTCGGTCCTTGGCCTCCTCAGCTTACGGAGCTCGATCAACATATTCAAATACCTGCAGAACTAACTTAGGATCCATCAGACCGCTGTCCTGATCCTGATCAGGCGAGCAGACGGGCAACCCCCGCGGCGCCTTCGAGCTCGGGGGGCGGGGCCTGGATGCTCAAGAGGATCCCTGAAAGACAAAACTCATTTCCAGAGTGGACTCGACGAAGGACGTCGATCATCTCTCATGAAACACATCTGATTGGAATGAGCCCGCGTTTCCAGCTGGCCTTGGTTTCCTCGCCCCGCTCTTAATTACCCTCGGCGTGGCAGGGGACTTGATCGGCGCGCTGGCACGGGTGCTGATGGACTTCGCCACGTCGCTAGCGAGGTAGTTATACGCCGAATTCAAGGCCTGGGGCCTCGGTCCCAGACTCCCTTTCCCGGACCATGTCCAAGAACTCCAGAGCTGCTTCAGCGCGGTCCCAAGACGGCGCGAAGTTGGTTGGACCATAGGGCCTAGTAGTCGAAAGCGGCTGGGCTTTGTCCACGACTTGCACCGCGAACGGTTTGCCACAACGAAGCTGAAGCAAAACGGGCCTGCGGGGGTCTCAGTGGGTAGTCGTCAAGCATGACCGCGCAAGAAACCACCGCAACCGGAAGTTATGGATGTTTCTTTAACATGATTTTTTGTTGGTTGTTCTGTTGTCGCGGTTACTGTTGGCACGTGTTTCGATTTCACATGTATCGCGTTCTCGTGGGGTTGCTTCATTGCCATTTGCAGAGCGTCTCCCGCAAACCTTCCCTTCGACGTGCTGGCGCGAGACCGAGTGGCGCGCCTGCGCGGCGCGGCCTGTTTAACACGACGCGCGCGCGCAGTTCAGAGGAGTTTACATTCGTAGCCGCCTGATTGTTGCGGCACCGCGCCATATTTGTTTGCGCGGCGCGTAACGCTCTTTTCGGATGCCATTTGCGCGTGTTTTGCATGGGCGGATCGCCTTGGCGCAGCGATGCTTCGCGCGGCGTGGTTCGGCCGCTTTTGCGCGATGATGCGCCCGTGTGCGCGTGTGTTGTCAGAGCGGCTCTGCGTGACGGCGTGTCCAATAGCGATTACCATGCCGTTAAGTTTGTTCCTCGTGGGCACGCGGGCCCCCCGCCCCTTTTCCCTTCTTCGCGGCACGCCGAATTGTTGGAGTGTCTATAAGTTTGTTTCGTTGGGCGCTTGCGCATGTGATTTTCTTGTGAGCATTGTTCATTTGTTGTCCACCTTTCGCGCGACCTCTTCTGGTTGCTTTCCCCTTCGTCCACTCGCATTATGTTTTGATGGTGTTTTAGTGCGCACGTCTCAAGGTGGAGGGCCCGGTCCGCTCGTGGAGGGCGCGACATTGTTGACAAATCATACGCGTCGCGCGGTTGTGGTAGAGACCACGGCGCGTGCGTCATGGCGATCTGTTCGCGGCAAGTCCCGCGCACCGCGACCGCGCAGCACTCGGCGTGGCGAGTCTTCGAGCACCGCCACGAAAGCCATAACGCGCGACATGTCGTCGCCCATAGCCTTGCAAGGGCCGCAACATGTGACGCGCTCTTCCGCGCCGCTTCGGGGCGCACTCCTTCGTCTACGTCGTCGCCCTCCCCCTTCCCACGCCCCCCATGTTGTCACCCTCCCTTTTTCCATTTCGTTCTCCTTGTCTCATTATTGCGTCTCCTGGGGTTCTCACGTGGCACACATGGACAACATGTGGTATGTCATGGGTTACTGTCGGGTTGTCATGGGGGCCTCCTGGGACACTCTTGAGTCGTATATGGGGTCACCTGGGACATTAGGCGCCCTCTTGGGCCGTCGTGAGTTGCCTGGGGGGTATCTTGGTGCCGTCTTGGGCCGCGTTCGCCTCCATGCTGGTTTTCTTGCTTTGCCTGGGTTGGGTCTTCAGTTACCCCCGACCCCACTAGGTCTGGTACCATACCTCCCTTCCACCTCCAACAGGTCTGGTGGGATGCACCCCTTCCACGTCGACCAGACCTCCCAGCGGGCCCTCCTCCGGCGAGGTGGAGGGGGGCTCCACCAGACTTCCTCTGGTTCTCCTGGAGACCTCCCCCTGATCCCCCCAAGGGCTTGGGGAGGCCTTCCGGAGGCTTCCCTTGGTTTCCACAGGGTGTGGCGAGAGGCTTCCCGCGCCGCGGCCCCTGGGAGCACCAGGCGAGGCCTCCCCCAGGCTTCCGGGACGACCAGGGGAGGTCTCTGGGAGGCTTCCCCTGGTTCACCTGGAAGCCTCCGATGAGAGCTCCCGCAGGGGGGAGGTCTCCTGTGGGAGGCTTTCGGGAGGACCAGGGGAAGCTTCCAGGAGACCTCACCTGGTCCTCCACCAAGTTTCCCCCCAGCGGCCCGGGAGGACCAGGGGAGGTTTCCAGGGGTCCTCCCCTGGTCTCCCCGGAAGTTTCCCGTTGGAGGGAACCCTGCCAGATTTCGAGGTCTGGGGGGGGCTCCCGGACCCTGGTCCTCGGGGGGGATTCCCAGCAGGCTTGCAAGGACCAGAAAAAACTTCTGGGAGACCTCCCAGCCCCCTTTTGGAAGTTTGCGGGAGGCCCCCAAGAGGACCAGGGGAGGTCCCCCGGCGGTTTCCCCCCAGATTCCAGGAGGTCGTCAGGGCACCGCTAGGAGGCTTACTCTTCGGGGCCCTGAGGCCAGTGGATCACCGGATGCAGTGCAGCTACGGTGGCGACGGCAGCAGAGTCGCGTTCAGCCTCGGCGAAACATTTGCCGCGCGTTTCCAAGCTGGGTGGCTGGTTGGGGGCCTCCGACGGCCACGCCGGGACGTTTGAACTTTGGGTCTTTCCGCTCCAAGAAAACATGGTGGACGTAAGGGAACTTCTGGTTCCTTAATAAATGCCCCCCGGGGGGCCTCGATGGTCCCAAAGTGCGAGACATCTGTCGATCCACCAAATTTAATAGGGAATTCCCGGGGTCCCAAGTAAGGTCCTTACTTGGGTGCCTGGCGGTCCCAGAGTTCAGGGCCTTACTTGGGTCCTCGGCGGTCACAGGTCCCACAGGTCCCACGTGTCCCAGATGTCCCACAGGTCCCATAGGTCCCACGGGTCCCGCAGGTCTCGAAGGTCTCGCCGGTCCCGCAGGTCCCGCAGGTCCCGCAGGTCCCACAGGCCGCACAGGTGCCACAGGTGCCACAGGTCCCGGAGGTCCCGCAGGTCCCGCAGGTCCCACAGGTCCCACAGGTCCCTCAGGCCCAACAGATCCCACAGGTCCCAAGGTCTTGCAGGTGTCACAGGTCCCGCAGGTCCCACAGGTCCCACAGGTCGGTCCTACAGGTCTTACAGGTCCCACAGGACCCACAAGTCGCAAAGAAGGTGCCAAAGGTCCCACAGGTCTCGCAGGTCCTACAGGTCCCACGCGTCCCACAGGTCCCAAGGGTCCCACAGGCCTCGCGGGCCCCACAGGTCCCACAGGCCCCACAGGTCCCACATGTTTCACATGTCCCATAGGTTCCGCAGGTTCCGCAGGTCCCGCGTGTCGCGCAGGTCTCGCAGGTCCTGCAGGCCCCGCAGGCCCCGCAGGTCCCGCAGGTCCCACTGGGTCCCACAGGTCCCACAGGTCCTACAGGTCCCACAAGCCCCACAGGTCCCGCAGGCCCCACAGGATCCACAGGGTCCGTATTTCCCACAGGTCTCGCAGGTCGCGCAGGACCCGCCAGTCCCGCATACTCCATAGGCCCCGCAGGCCCCGCAGGTCCCACAGGTCCCACATGCAGGTCCCGCACGTCCCACAGGTTCCGCAGGCCCCACGGGTCTTACAGGTTTTAAAGGTCTCGCAGGTCCCGCATGTCCCGCAATTCCCACAGGTCCCGTAGGTCCCAGAGGACCCATAGGTCCAACAGGTCCCACAGGACCCGCAGGTCCCGCAGGTCCGCAGGTGCCACAGGTCCCACAGGTATGGATGACCCCACAGGTTTCACAGGTTCTCGCAGGTCCACCGGTCGCACATGTCCCGCAGGTCCGCAGCTCTCACAGGTCCCACAGGTTCCGCAGGTCTCCCAGGTCCCTCAGGTCCCACAGGTCCCACAGGCCCCCCGGGTCCCACAGGTCCCGCAGGTCCGACAGGTCCCGCCGCCATCACAGGTCCCACGAGTCCCACAAGTCCCGCAGGTCGCGCAGGTCCCACAAATCCCGCAGGCCCAGCATATCCCACATGTCCCACAAGTCCCACATGCCCCACATGTCCCACAGGTCCTACAAGTCCCGCAAGCCCCGCAGGCCTCGTAGGTCTGGCAAGTCCCGCAGGCCCCGCAAGTCCCAGTCCCCCCAGGTCCCACATGCCCCGAAGGCCCCACAGGTCCCACAGGCCCGATAGGGCTTACAGGTCCTACAAGGGCCACGGGGTCCGCAGGTCCCGCAGGTTCCGCAGGACCCGCAGGTCCCACAGGTTTCGCAGGTCGCGCAGGTCCCGCATGTCCCACACGTCCCACAGGCGACGCATGCCCCACAGGCCCCTCAGGCCCTACAGGTCCCACAGGCCCCACAGGTCCACCCAGCCCCTCCGGTCCCACAGGTCCCACAGGTCCCACATGTCGCGCCGGTCCCGCAGGCCCCGCAAGTTCCGCAGGTCCCACGGGGCCTACAGGTGCCACAGGCGCCACAGGTCCCACTGGTATCGCAGGTCCTGCAGGTCCCACAGGTCCTACGAGTCCCTCAGGTCCTACAGGTCCGACAGGTCAGGCAGGTGTCGCAGGTGGCGCAAGCCCCGCAGGTCCCACAGGTCCCACAGGTCTCGCAGGGACGACAAGTTTTGCAATTTCGAAGGCCCCACAGGTCCCACCAGGCCCACGCGTCCCACAGGTCCCAAGGGTCCCACAGGTCTCGCAGGTCCCTCAGGTCCCACAGCTACCGCAGCCCGCACAGCTCCCACAAGTTCCACAGGGCTCACGCTCCCAACATTTCTCCCAATTCCGGCAGGTTCCACAGGTCCCGCAGGTCCCACAGGTCACCTTTGGTGTTATTAAGATGGTTCCTGGGGTGATGTTTGCAAGGCGAAGGCGCGTGTAATTGCATGCGCTGCGCGCAGTGCAGAGTGAACCGTGAGTGCAAGTGCGAAACGCTGCCATGTAAATTTGGGATTGCGCCCGTCCTGGAATCTTTTTGTGAACTTGCGGTTGCGGTGGTTTCCATCGTGGTCAAAGCACCTGGCCGACGCGCGGCGAGGCTCGGAAGTGGTCGATGATGGGCGACGAGTTCTTCATTTTAAAGGTCGGGGTTGTAGGAGCCAAAATCTCGAGGCCCGCTCTCGACGGAAAGTTCGACTCGATCAAGATTCACCGAGAAGTTGAAATCCCGGGTAATGACGAGATGCTGTCGCGCAGCACCCTGAAGCGTTGCAACCCCCGCTAAGAGCTCTAGATTATACTTGTTGGGGCCCACCCCATCGGCCAGGTAGATTGAGGCTAGGTTTAGCGGGCGGCGCGCTGGAAGTTCGCGTGAGACTGCTGCGCAACGTGACTGTGCGACCCCTGTAGGCAATCAGACTCTAGATGCTCCAAAATCGTGCCCGCCGCGAATCAAAATGCTTGTACCTTGCACAGGGTAGCCTTTCTCGCTGAGCACGGCTGGGGAGATCATGGCTCGCCGTCTTTCCCGCTCACACCACTGAATGATGCAGGGCACAGCGTCCTTCGACACTCGCACCTTTTTGCAGCAGGCGGTGCCCACCGCCTCGGCTGCCTTCGATTTCAGAGACTCCCTGATAGATCTCCATCAGCTTCCATTGGTCGTGGCGAACCTGATCGCGTTGCCCACGCGGTTGGTCCTCCTTCCCTTGCCCTTGCTGGCCGCGCAGAGGGCCTGCGTCTGCTGCTATGGCGTGGGCGAGACGTCCTGGCCGCGCAGGTGGAGCGCCTGGTCAACTGCCTCCCCCGCGCGCTTCACGCTCTGGGCTCGCTTCTCCGCGCCGGAGATCTTCTCCTCTATGGCGGCGGTCTCGGCGTCGAAGGCGGCGGCCTCGGCCGCGCTGATGCCGCCCTCCCCCGCGGCCTCGTGGCGGCGCGCTGGGCGGGGGGCGCCGCCGCCTCGGCGGCTCCGCGCTCGCCTGGCCAGGCTGCGTGGCCTGCTGCGGCGGCGCCTGGGCGGGCGCGCTCCAGGCCAGCTGCCGCTCCTCGTGCAGCTGGGCCGAGAGCTGCCGGATGGCCGCCCGGGCCTCGCTCGAGGGGGCGAGCCCGGGCGGGGGCTGATTTTGGATGGAAGACTCCGCCGACGGGGTGGCGGCGATGGCATGCTTTTTCGGGGCCTGATCGACCGCCGTCTGGTGCTGGGTCTCTAACTGCTTGGTCTCGGCAACCAGGCCCGGAACCAGCTTGATCAAATTTTCATAATCGTCGGCCAAGTTCACTATCGCCTCGCACGCTTTTGTCACACTCAGACTGGGCATTATGCAGCTTCTTCTCTTCTTGCTGACCTCGAGCTAGTCGCGCAAGGACTTCCGCTGCTGGTCCCGGGGTTTGGATGCTAAGGTAGATGCTTTCATTGCTTTCAACTCGCCGACGGCCCGCAGGTAGCGCGGATCCGAGGTGCCTTCCGTCTTTTTCCAGAACTGGACCGCGGCCGTGCACACAGCCACTGGATCACGCTCTGGTACCTCGGGCGCGCGAGCTCCTGCAGTTCCTGCGGGGTGGCTCGTCAGCGACGGGCTGCATCGCATGAATGCCTGCGCCACCTCCCTGGAGTACCGTTGTTGCCATCGCGCTTTGGCGGCTGGTTGGTCGAGGTGGTGGGTTCCAACCTTCGACCGATGAAGGACTGGCCGCGCGCGCCGCAGAACTTGAACGGCTTGCCAACCCACGTCCAGCCTTTGCACTTCACCGTGTGGCAACAAATGTACCTGCGGGAGCTAATGCCGAGGCTGCGGCAGTCGTTCCTGCTGCCACCCATGGCTGAATGCAGACCGGACTTCCGAACGGATCTGATCGTCTGGGCTGCGCTTGGCGGGCGCGAAACAAACTTGCAGCAGACTTGGGCCCTATCTCCTTGAACCTGATCAAGGAGGCAAGCTTGAGCCAGGAGGCGGAGCAGGAGGAGGGGGAGGAGGAGGAGGAGGAGGAGGAGGAGACAGCGGCGGAGGCGGACTGCGCGGAGGAGGAGGAGGACGACGAATATGATGATGATGATGATGATGATGATGATGATGATGATCATGATGATGATGATGATGGTGATGGTGATGGTGATGGTGATGGTGATGGTGATGGTGATGGTGATGGTGATGGTGATGGTGATGATGAGGATGAGGATGATGAGGATGAGGAGGCTGATGAGGATGATGAGGATGACGATGATATTGATGTTGATGTTGATGATGATGATGTTGATGGTGCTGATGATGTTGATGCTGATGTTGATGCTGATGCTGATGCTGCTGATGATGATGATGAGGATGAGGATGAGGATGATGATGAGGATGATGAGTGTGATGATGATGCTGATAATGCTGATGCTGCTGATGCTGATGCTGATGATGATGATAAGGAGGAGGAGGAGGCGGAGTATAAGAGGCGCAGGAGGAGACCAACATGTGTGCGGAGGGGGGAGGAATGGATGTGCGTAATTAACAGAAGAGAGAGGGAGAGAAAGAGAGAGAGAGAGAGAGAGCCAGAAAAGAAAGACATACATAACGATAACACAGAGAGAGAGAGAGAGAGCGAGAGAGAGAGACGGATATGTATGTATCCTGAGAGCCAAAGGGCTGGTGGTTGCCCAGACCACGCCCTAGCCAAGAGAGTCGCCTTCCCCATGGGCTGGGTGCCTGCGTAGTTCCTCATCCGCCCTGCCTCGCCTGTGCACGCAGAATTGTCTTAATTATTTGCAGAGAAGGACTTGCTCATGTGGCGGGGCGGGCCTCGGTGCGCGTTGTTGCGCCGCGTGGAAGTCCAGTGAGCGAGCAGAGTCGCCTCACTCTTGCCGGCAGGTTGTCCATCGGCGACTTTGTTATATTTGTGATATCCATATGTTTCGGGATGATGGTCATGGGCCTGCTGACCATGCTCATGTCGATACACCTTCCCCTGGCCACGAAGAACCTGACGACGGTGGAGGATCGAGCGGGGCGAGGAGCAGGAGGAAGAGGACGAGGAGGAGGAGGACGAGGAGGAACACCTGGGGAGAGGGAATAGGATGATGATAAGGAGCGGCCCATGCAGCTGTTGTTGTTGATGGTGATGATGATGATTATGCTGATTGCGGTGATGAGGACGATGACGCTGATTTTGATGACGATGCTGATGATGATGGTGATACTCCTGCTGAGTACGATTACGAATTGTGTTATGACGATGGTGATGGAGATGGAGATGGCGATGTTGATGATGATGCTGCTGATGGTGACCGATGATTGCGATGGTGATGGTGCTGATGATGATGATGATGATGATGATGATGATGATGATGATGATGCTGATCATGACGATGACGGCAACGATGGTGATGCTGAGGAGGAGGAGGAGGAGGACGATGGGGATGAGGATGGCGTTGACGTTGACGACGACGATGACGATGACGATGACGACGGCAACGATGCTGATGTTGATGATGATGCTGATGGTGATGATGATGCTGATGATGATGATGGTGGTGATGGTGATGGTGATGATGCTGATGACGGTGACGATGCTGCGTGTGATGACGATGATGATGATGATGATGATGATGCTGATGCTGATGCTGATGCTGATGCTGGTGTTGATGGTGGTGCTGATGAATATTATGATGCTGATGATTTTGATGCTGCTGATGATGGTGATGCACATGATGATTATCCTGGCTATGATGATACTGATGCTGCTGCTCATGGTGACGCTGATGCCAGGTATGATGATGATGATGATGATGCTGATGATGATGATGAGGACAATGATGCTGACGACGATTACTGCTATCGTGGGACTGATGGTTCTGATGCTGATGGTGCTGATGATGATGATGATGATGACGATAAGGATGCTGCCGCTGATGAGGATGATTCCGATGCTGATGCTGCTGATGATGAAGATGATGATCAAGATGATCATTTTGGTGAAGCTGTTGATTATGAGGACGATGAGGAGGATCAGGAGGGGGGCAGGAGGAGGAGGAGAAGGAGGAAGAGGATGAGGAGAACTGTGAGGACGACGACGACAATCAGGATGGTAATGATAGCGGTGATAATGCTGATGAAGATGTCATGATGATGATGGCGATGATAGTGCCGTTTATGACGGCAATGATGAGAATGATGATGATGCTGATGATGATGATGACGATGGTGATGGTTGTTGATGATGGGTGATGATGGTGCTGATGATGATGCTGATGGTTATGATGATGATGCTGATGATGCTGATGCTGATGCTGATGCTGATGCTGATGCTGATGGTGGTGGTGATTGTGATAAGGAGGAGGGGCAGTACTAGAAGGTGGAGGAGGAGGGGAGTGAGTAAAGGCAGGCGGCGGCGGGGTCAAATAAGTAAACCGGCGAAGGCGGGGGATCTGTTGACGTTAGGCGGAGGATGCTTGAAAGAGACGAGGAGGATGCGTGAGGCTCGATGGAGAGGGATTGGAAGGATGATTTGACGAATCTGATGATGATGGTGATGATTATGTTGATGCTGGCGATGATGACGCTGCTGATGATGACGATGCTGATATTGCTGATGATGCTGATGATGAGGATGAGGATGAGGATGATGATGCTGATGCTGATGATGGTGTTGATGATGCTGTTGCCGAGGATGAGGAGAAGGATTACGCTTTCGGTGGCATTGATACTGATGACGATGCTGATGCTACTGATGATAGATGCTAAGGGTAATGATACTGATGATCATGTTTATGATGTTGATGGTGATGGTGATGATGACCACGATCATGCTGATGATGCTGTTGGCGATGAGGATGAATTATACTATTGTTGATGATGGTGGTGATGTAGATGATGATGCGCCTGCTGCTGTGGCTGATGTTGATGATGATGATGTTGATGACTATGACGATGAGGTTGTTGCTGTTGTCAAAGACGATGCTGGTAATGATTATTGAGATCGTGCTGATGACGCGTTGCTGTTGCTGGTAATGGTGATGCAAGTGATGCTGAAGATGGTGATTATGCTGCTGATTATGATGATGCTGACGACGACGATGCTGATGATGATACTGATGATGATGATGATGATGATGATGCTGATGATGATGCTGATGATTATCATCATCATGCTGCTGGTGATGACGATGCTGATGTTGGTGACGATGATGCCGGTGGTGGTGATGACGATGATACTGATAATGGTGCTGTTGATGGCGATGATGATGCTGGTGCTGATGCTGCTGCTGCTGCTGATGATGTTGTTGATGTTGATGATGGTGATGATGATGATGATGATGATGATGATGGTTATCATGCCGACGACCGCGACAAGGAGGAGGAAGTTGAGGAGGAGGAATAGGAGGAGGAGGAGGAGGAGGGAGGATGGCCTTGGGCTGGTCTTGGGCCGCCTTTGTACAGTCTTGAGCTAGCAATGGGCCTTCTTGACGCCGTCGGGGCCAGTCTTGGGCCATCGTCTTGGTTCCCTCGGAGTTCGTTCAGCGACTGCTGTGAAGCCGCCTGGGTCGGCCCGAGAGCCAGGGGGCGAAGGCAGAAGGGAGGGAGAAAAGGAGCAAAAGCCATCCTTGCTCCTTGCCTTCCTCGATCCTCTCGTCATCATCCTCACCCTGCTTCTCGTGCTACAACACCTTCCTCCTCTCCTTCCCTCGTCTCATCTTCGTCCTTCTCGCTTCTCCCTTTTATATCCTCTCTCCTCCCTCCAGTCTCCATCCCCCCCTCGCTCCCTCGCTCGTCTGCCGCCGTCCCTCCTTACTCTTCTTCCTTTCCACCTCTTCTCCCACCTCGTCATCGTCGTCGTACTTCTCCTCCTCATCCGCCTCCTCCTAGGTACTAGACGAATGGGATCTTCTTAGCCCTGGCGTTTTGTGGAGATGTGCCAAGAATACAGGCATTCATTTCTCTTTCTGGGCGACAGTACGTCCACGGAGTATGGCTCTCCAGACGACGGGCGGTCTTCCCATTCCCTGGCACGCAACCCGGAGTTTCTCCACTCCTGGCAGGAGTGGCGATTCGCGACACCCGCCGAACACGCGGGCGGCTCAGACTGTTTCACCTCCCGCTATCGACGGACATCGAGGGGGCTTTGACATGAACGACTCGGGACTGCGCAGTTACGCTTCAAATGCGCCTAATTTCGTAATCTACACGGCTGTTGGCCAGCGTTGCAGACGATCCATGCAGGACCCCCGCTTACGAAGTGGTAGTTCGGGGTATCGGATTCATTGCGCGATGTTTCAAACTGTTGCTGCACAGCGGCTCAACCACCAACACCCTAGCCATTATCCTCGGTGATTTTTACCCTCGACCCTTTTATTAACAATATTGGGAACAACATTCGGGTCAGGGCGTTTCGATCGCACAGCTTCCGTGTCGGCCTCGATTGGCAGAATAGATTTGAGTTGGCCCTCGAGAGCGGCGAGTGAGCGCGCCGCATCTGAGCGATGCGGCGTCACGCAATGGAAGTTGGGACAGACAGTAATCGGCGTATAGCCATTTCTCACGCAGCTGGACTGCTCACCTCTGGCCTGTCGTCACGGTCATGGCTTCGTGTGATCGCCGTGGCCCGATGCAGTCAATTCTTCCTCCCCCCCTTCCTCCCTCATCGCTCCTCTGTCCTGCCTCCTCCATCTTCCCTCGACCCTCACCCCTGCCTGCTTTCTCTCCTCCCCCGATCCTCCTTTCTCCTGCCACGACGTGTGGTCTGCGGGCCGGAGCGGCGACTAGTTGATTAGCCTTTCTGCGCGCTACGGCCACTTACCGTCCCATCCCAATGAGCCCCACCCCGCCCTACAGTAGGTCCGTGTGGACTCCCCTCTCGTCCGTTCCATCCTCCATCCTCCTCCTCCTCCTCCTCCTCCTCCTCCTCCTCCTCCTCCTCCTGCAACCTCCTCCTACTCCATCCTCCTCCTCCTCCTCCTCCTCCTCCTCCTCCTCCTCCGACCTCCTCCTCCTCCGACCTCCTCTTTCTCGCTCCTCCTGATCCCCCCCCGAACACCTCAGATGACCCGGCGTTTCGAGTTGCCGGCCCCTGGAGCTCTCGACCCCCTCCTCGGGGCCAGCTCGTCATCCCGAGCTGCTTTTTCTGGCCCCGCGGGCCCAAGAGCGGCCTCTTGGTCGCGGAAGGATGAGGAGGAGGAGGAGGAGGAGGAGGAGGAGGAGGAGGAGGAGGAGGAGGAGGAGGAACGCTGAACGAGGAGGGAGAAGCGAGGAGAAGGAGCAGGAGGAGAAGGAGGAGGAGGAGCGAGGGCCGAGGAGCGAGGAAGAGGAGGAGGAGGAGGAGGAGGAGGCGGAGGCGGAGGCGGAGGCGGAGGCGGAGGCGGAGGCGGAGGCGGAGGCGGAGGCGGAGGCGGAGGAGGAGGAGGAGGAGGAGGAGGAGGAGGAGGAGGAGGAGGAGAGGGAGCCTTCAGAAGTCCCCCGAGTACCGCGGAGGCCTCGAGAGACCACAGGAGGTCTCGTGAAGAGCCCCCTGGATGGTCTCCAGCAGCTGCGCCTCGCCGTAAACGTTCTGGGGGTGCCCGAACCTTTTTTTTGGACGGCCGCATCACTCGGGCAGAGTGTTGCTAGAAGTGCCCCTGGCCCAAGGTGCCCTCAAGATGTTCAAGAAGGCCCCCACGGCCTCCAGAGCACCCTCACCAGGCCCAGAGGGCCCTGGGGCCTCAATAATGGAGCGAAAAACTGGGGGCACATTGGGCCAGGGGCACCTTCAGCAAATCAGGATGGACCAAAGAACACACACAGACAAATAGTCGACTATCCCCAGGGAAAGATGGAGACATATGGGAAGTGGAGGGGAAGACGAAACTCCAGAAAATGTTAAGAACTTTGGAGGATCCTTGGACTTGGGTCTATTTGTTTGTGTGTCCCGGGCCCCCTCACGCAAGGCCCGATCGTAGTCGGACCAAACGGGGGGGGATTTGGAAAGGGGAGGGGCCCGAAGTCCGAACCGCTGCGTGCAGGCCGGGCGCGGCCCCGCCCGAGGGCCCCCTCCTCGACGCGCACTTGCGCCTCCAGCGCGGGAGGTGCCAGGAGCAACCAGCTGCACGCAGCTGATTCGCTGACCCCCCTCTGCCATCCCCCCACTTCGGCCGCCCCGATGCTCCTCATCCCTGCATCTCCTCCCTCCCTCCCTCCTCCCCCTCCGCCCCCGCGGAGGGGGGAGGCGGATGGGCGCGGCGGGCCAGAGGGAGGAGGCGGAGGAGGGGCAGAGGGGGGAGGGGTGGGGGTGGGGGGCAGAGTGGCGGAGGAGGCTCCCCCCTCCTATCCCCCTCCTATCTTGCTTGTCCCTCTCTCCTCCCTCTACCCCCCCGCCGCCGAGCTCCGCTTCTGTGGCCTGGCCCTCTCGGCAGCGTCGGGCGCAGGACTACTACGACAATATGCCCAATCCGTTCGACCAGGAGCGGGGCCCGCTCGGGGGAGGGGGGGCAGGTATCCACCGCGAGGCAGAGGAGGAGAAGGAGCAGGAGGAGGATACTCGGGGAGGAGGGGGGTGGATGTGAGGAGCAGTTCGAGGATGATACACGGGAAGGGGTGGAGGGGAACGAGGGGTAGGAGGCGGATAAAGAGGATGATGATACGGATAATCGATAAGTGATGCATGATCATGGCGACGATGACGATGGCGATTCGGGCGAGGAGGACGAGGAACATAGTATGGTGAGTTGATTGGTCGACGAGCTGGCCGGAAGAGCCGTCGAGGGCCTCTTGGCGGTGAGCCGGCGCTCACACAGCGGCCAGCACAAGGCACATGCATTGCTACCTCTCGGGGCAGGATGTGCGAATGTGTGTGTGAATGTGTGTGTATCTGTTTGTGCTTCTTTGTGTTAGAGAGAGATTGTGATTTGAAGTTATTATGTGTATGTGTATATATGTATATATATATACATGTATATATATATATATATGTTAGTGTGTGTGTGTGGTTGTGTTTGTGTTGTATGTTCTCCACGGAGGAGTAGCGGCACCACGAGTTGCAGATGCATGCGGAGGGAGAGTCTGGGCGAGGAACGTCAGCTGAGGGTGCAGGAGCAGGAGGCAGGTGGGGGAGAACGAGGAGGAGAGGGCGCTCGACGAGGAGCGGGGACGATCAGGTTGATGAGGTTCAGAGGGGGAGGAGGAGGAGGAGGAGGAGGAGGAGGAGGAGGAGGAGGAGGAGGAGGAGGAGGAGGAGGAGGCGGAGGAGGAGGAGGAGGAGGAGGAGGAGGAGGAGGGGGAGGAGGACAAGCTAGGTGCGCTCGCGTCATATCTGACGTCCTACCCCTCCCTCCCATCCCTTACCATGGCGCTGATTTTCTCTATCCGCGGACGCGTGTCGTAGCGGACCTGTGGCTCCGCGCGCGCGTGCGTAGTGGGTGGTGGTGCACGTGCGTGCGTGCGTGCGTGTGTGCGTGGTTGTCGTGGTGGTGGTGGTGGTGGTGGTGGTGGTGGTGGTGGTGGTGGTGGTGGTGGTGGTGGTGGTGGTGTGGTGGTGTGGTGGTGGTGGTGTGGTGGTGGTGGTGTTGGTACTGGTGCTGGTGCTGGTGGTGGTTGTGGTGGTGGTGTGGTGGTGGTGTGGTGGTGGTGGTGGTGTTGGTACTGGTGCTGGTGCTGGTGGTGGTTGTGGTGGTGCTGTGGTGGTGGTGGTGTGGTGGTGGTGGTGGTGGTGGCGGTGCGGCGCGGTGGTGGCGGGCGGATGGGCGCGCGAGAAAAAGGCCCGCGCTGGGGCGAGAACGCCATCCTGAACGACGGAGGCCAAACACCGATCCGAAAATGAGGCCCACGCTGCAGCGGGAGCACGACTCGGAACGATTCGGGAGCAGAAATGAGGCCGGCGCCTCAACGAGAACAGCATTTTGGGAAAAAATGACGCCGGCGCCTCAGCGAGAGTCGTTTCCCGGGATTTGCCGGGCATCCTGTGTGTACAAAAACAGTACGCGGAGGGTGCGCGGCCATCACCCGGACGCCATCAGGGGAAGAGGGAGAGTATTTTCATATTGAGTAATTGTAGAGGAGGAGGAGGAGCATGAGGAGAGGAGGAGGAGGAGCAGGAGGAGGAGGAGGAGGAAGAACAGGAGGAGCAGGAGGAACAGGAGGAGGAGGAGGAGCATGATCACAATGTGGATGAGGAGGTGGATGTGGAGGTGGACGAGCAGCATGTACGGCGGACAGGGTTGTCCGCGGGTCCAGTCGACTTGATGATGAGGGTCAGTGTGTGCGAGTGGCATCGGTCGGCCCGACGGCAGTTACACTGCATCGTAAGTATGAGTGGCTTTACAAGGGTGCCGGTGCAAGGGCATCCTTGCCTCTCGGCCCATCCTGGCCCGTAGCCCTAAGCCAGGCACTCCCAACTTCGGCCTCAATTTGAGCGTCCGCGTTCTTTGCGTCAAGGGCGACCCTTGCCTTTCACGGGTGGGGCTCGATCCCGCCAGCTTCTTTGTGTGAGTTTCTGCGGCCGATCCGACGTCAAGGGCAGCTTTTTGGGCAGCCATGGAAGACGAGGAGGCGGAGGAGGAGGACGCGGAGGAGGAGGACAAGGAGGAGCACCCAGACCCCGTAGAAATCCCACGAGACATTTTGTCGGCCTCCCTGGAATCCCTCTCTCCCTCCTCCGCCCCTCTTGGAGGATCTAACGAGATCCGGAGCTCGACAGTCGACAACGAGCTTCTCGGACACAGCCTGATTTGTGCGTTGCGTGCCTCTGCTTGTGGTAACGCCGAAAGTCTTCCCGCACCTGGCCCCCCGCGGGGACGTGGCCACGAGCCATTTCTCCAGGTCTGCCCTGGGCTTACAACGCTGGGCACCCTGCAGCAGAGCGTATGTCCCCCCCCCCCCCCCCCTCGTGGAGGAGGATGAGGAGGAGGAGGAGGAGGAGGAGGAGGAGGAGGAGGAGGAAAAGGTGCACTGCCCGCTAAGGTTAAGTCGGGCCTGTACCTATACAGGAGGAATGTTCAAACATTGTTTTAAAAATAGTCTGGGGGCGATGTTCGACTATGTTTTACTATTTTTGTGTATGGTTTCACTATTTGTTATTTTTTTGTCCAAGATCCGCCTGTAGGGGGACACCCCCGACCTAACACTAAGGGAGGGGAGAGGGAGGTCCAAGGATGTCGTCAAAGATGGCAAAGATCGTCAAAGATGGCAGAGCAGCGCGCGACACGAACGGACGGGAAGCCCCGTCTCCGTCCACAAACACGAACTATCCCTCCAGCAAAAGAGGAATCCTGACACCGCCAGGAAGGAAGAGGAGGGGGGGGAGGAGGAGGAGGAGGAGGAGGAGGAGGAGGGGGAGGAGGAGGAGGAGGAGGAGGAGGAGGAGGAGGAGGAGGAGGAGGAGGAGGAGGAGGAGGAGGAGGAGGAGAGGAGGGAGGAGGAGAGGAGGAGGAGGAGGAGGACGAGGACGACGAGGAGAAGGAGTAGTAGTAGGAGGAGGCGGAGGAGGAGGAGGAGGAACAGGAGGAACAGAAGGAGGAGGAGAAGGAGCCACCCACGCACCGGGCAGGGCGATCACGCCGCCAACCTGGCGCAGATTTTCGGCGCCTACGGGCCGGACTGGGTCATCCCGATACGGCCACTCAGGACGCAGGGTGTCCTTTCCTTCTCCTCCTTTGGCCTGCCCTGGCTCGCAGGAAAAGCTGCACAAAGGCGGCGCCTTCAGTGCCGCCCCTGGCGCGCTCCGCGCGCGAAGGAGAGGAGTTCCAGAACGCCCATCACAGAAGTTCGCGCGGATCTCCGAAAGTTTTATTGTGTTGATGACGTTTCATCTTCTTCTGCTGGCGCAACCTCGGGTCGCACAAAGGGGCGCTCCGCCCTAGAGTTGGGATGCCAAGGCCGCCCCAGGCTACCCCCTGGGGGGCGTTAGGTATTTTCAGTTCATCGCCAACCATATCTGGCTTCTGATGATTGCGATCACCGGCTTCGTTCCCGCCGCCGCCGTTAATAGAATCATTCCATCGCTTCGCTCATTCCGCTGACCCATACTGTGCCCATGGCGAGCAAGGAGGAGGAGGAGGAGGAGTAGGAGGAGGATGAGGAGGGCAAGTGGTGGATGAGGATCAGGCCTCTCGATGGCTTTTTGTAGCATTATTGGGGCTAAACTGGGTTCTGGATAGGACGCCTCTTTTGGATGCTTCTTGGGTCTCTTGGGAGGCCTCTCGGCGGCCTCTTGAAGGTACCTCCTGGGGCCTCTTGGGGCCTCTTCGGGGGGGTCGTTTGCGCCTCTGGTGGCCTCTTGGGGGCCTGCTGGCTTTCTCGGAGGCAATCTTTCGGGGAAGGCTTCGAAATGGCAGTGCGATTCCCCCTGTTGGGGCTCTCTTGAGAGCCTTTGGAGCCCTCTTGGGCCGTCTCGGGGCCCTCTTGGGCCGTCTTGGGGCCGTCCTGCGAGCCTCTTGGTATGACTTGGGGCGATATTTGGGGCCTCTTCGGCCGTCTTGGGCGGTCGGAAGCCCGAAAAGGCAGTGACGCCAAAATCCTTCCCAAACCGAGGGGGAATCAATTAATTTTGGGGCCTTCTTGGGCCTGTCCGGGACTGGCCATCTTGGGGCTATCTTGAGGCCTCGTGGGATTGCTTTCGGGTACTTTTGAGTCCTGTCACCTGTTGATCCCGATTCGCTCCCTCTTGGAGCTCTCGTGGGGTCCCTTGGGGCGCTCCTGTGGCGATCTTGAGGGCCCCGAAGACCGCTCCCGGGAGTTCAGGCATCTGTGACACCGACCGCACAGGATTTGCCCGGTAGTCGGCTGGGGTCCGCCGGGGGTATTTTCCGTGGACCCATATGTGTCGCCACGCGCGCGCGAACTAGACATACAATTCACCTGTTACTGGATATTCCAGCACGTCTCTGGCTATACATACAAGTATTGGTGTTGCTACTACCGATCTCGCTCAAGTGGTTAGCGCCTGCACAATAATCCGCCACTACCATAACGGCTGCGATTATTTGTCCATCGTTTTTCGAAGCATATCGTTGTATTTCGAGTCGTTTCCACTACGAACTATTATTGAGCATATCGTGCTTACTTCGTTCACTCTTTTTAGATTCTGGATCCAACTGCCGTGCCTGGGTCGTTAGCGAGAGACTTATATAGTGGATGCTTCTTCGGGCCTCTTGGGGAGCCTCCTGTGGAACAATTGGTTGCCTCTGTAGAACTTCTTGGGAGCGCCTTGGGGGGGCTGTCTCGGGGGCTCGCTCGGGAACACGGGGATCGCAGCGCTTGATAGATCACTTACCCTGCTCAATGCAGAGAGTTCGAAGGGGTCTGATGGCGCTCCACTCAGTCGCGCCGACACGACGCGCATTCCTACGGCCGCGACCTTCCTGTTCCCGATAGGCCACGGCTGGTCAGTTCTTCTTTTTACGATGAGGGGAAGGTCACCGCGCCTGCCTCTTTCCATGCAGCGGTATTCCACCCAGTGCCTCGCGTCATGGTGGCGGATCTATTGCTGACAGCATCGCCGACACCGCTGATGTCACGACTGCTTCTGCCGTCGGTGCACTCGCCACTGCGACGGCCACTGCCCCCGTGTTGGCGCCCCCCCTACGAGGCTGTCTTCCCGTGGCACGAGTGACGAAGAGCACGGGCCCATTTTACGCGTTGTTCTCTTCCGCTGTTCCTTGATTGCGCCTCGTCCACGGTCCACGCAGATGATGTCTAGTACCTTGTCTCTTGGGCTCGTGGGAGGCCGCTCGCCGACGGCGTTGTCTTCCCGCGACACGACGACTTCCGGGGCTCCGACGGCCTCCCGGATGGCATCCGTGGCAAGAACGCCAGAGAGATAGAGGACGGTGCGGCTGGGCGTTGCTGCCTCCGCCGAGCCTCCTCGCTCCCCCCGCCGCCTGTCCCCCCCCCGTGGGTGCTGATGCCGCCCTCCTCGGGGCGCTTCTCCCCTCCCCTCGCTGCGTCCCTCCCCTCCTTCGTCCGCGCCCGTCCACACCCCGCAGCCACGCGCGCAGAGGGGGGCAGTCATCGAGAATAAGAGCACCCCTGATCCTAATCCCTAATGACGCTTTTTCGTCGGCGGCGAGGCAGAGATATCCCGCACCAGCGGTCGAGCAATTCGGCGCGGCCGAAGAGCGAATTGCCGAGCATGCAAGAGGATGGACTGAGGCAGACAGAGCGGCCGCGGAGGCGGGGGAGGAGGAGGAGGAGGGAGGCATTCAGAGGTGGAAGACTTGCATCCCGAGCGCGCTGGCGCGGCCAGCATTGGCAGCGGGGACCGTGGCAGCGGCCGGGCCGCGGCGTCGGCGCATCCACCCTGAGCACAGTGAACACGTGGCCTCACATAGGTCCCCGTTTTTGCATTAGGGACGAAATTATGGGCGGTTTGGTTCGATACATCTGCAGAAAACACCCCCTATCCCCAATGTGTTTGGCCCTTCTAATTTAGGGCCCCGCCCAAAGGGTTGGGGGTTTTGTTCTAAATCAGGTAGGGGGAGGGGGAAGACTTCTGAGAAGGAGGCTGGTTCTTAGAATGCGCGGGCCTTTCCTGTGAATGTACGGCCAGCGCCTTCTAAAGAAGCAGCCTTGTTCTAAGAAGCTGTTCCCCCTCCCCCTACCCCCATGTGCGCGCCGCCGAGTCTTCCGCCCGTCCTTCCCTCTCTCTTGCCCCCCCTCCCGCTCCCGCCCGTGCCCCTGCACCTCTATCTCTCTCTCTTTCTCGCTCCAATTCTCGCTTCTTCCCTTTCCTCTGCCTGCTGCCCGCTGCCACGCTGACCCGCCCCAGCCCTCCCCCTCTCCCTCCTCGCTTC
>CAUYUJ010014502.1:190684-208184 GCA_963575745.1 Prorocentrum cordatum
CGCGCCCGAACAAATGCAAGCGACGCCGGGAAGGAGGCATAGGAGGACGTAAATGGGGTCCCTGACAACAGAGTCCTCGAAAGGAGTGCGCATGGGGGACAGGTATGCACAGGACGCGCGGGCCACGGACGCTGCACGGATCGCAGGGTCACGAGCAATAGAATTGGCCTCACCAGCGTTGCTCTGCGAAGCGGCGCTGGGGGGCTGAAAGACAGAGGTGGACGAGGCGGTGCAGCGCCTCGGACCACCAGGTCCCCTCCGACGAACACGACCGACCGCCGACTCTCCGACGACCCACCCCGCCTCTTCGAGTCGAGCAGTGCTGCATTCCGTAGCAAGAGGAGCACCTGCCCTTAACGAGCGCAGGCCTTGCAGCAGGCACGGCGGAGGAGGAGGAGGAGGAGGAGGAGGAGGAGGAGGAGGAGGGCACTACAAAGAGACGGGCCACGGCGACTGCTTCCGCATCCAGCCAGGCGTCTTGCTTGGGATGTTTGCCCGCCTGAATTCGTTGCCAGTAATAGCGGCCTGACTTCAAGCAGCTGGGTTTGCCGAGACATTTCCGTTGGAGGTTGCGGACATACCTTCCAGACGCAAACGATTTACAGGCAGTAGACACCACCAGCCTGCTACCGTCAGAGTCTTCAAACGACAAACAAGTGTTCCCCAGCTCCTGGAGCTGGCTCCCCAGAAGGTTGTGGGTCTGTGGGCATTCGCTGTTGGGTGGCCACACAGCCCTAGTCGCCCTCAAACACTGCTTGCACTGCCAGCATGACCCGCGCCAAGCCCACTCATGGCGTTCTCGCACCCTCGGCGGCGGGCGGGAAGCAGGCTTGTCCCGCGTGGCCCTAGAGAGGTCGCACGGTGGCCAGGCAGGCAGACAGCGGGCAGTCAGCACGCACACTTTACGGCAAACAGCAAGGGCGCGCTGGAGCCAAGCTTCGCGCTTGGCGCTGGGCCGTTCATGGGCCAGGGCGCCGAGCTTAGCATAATGATCCGCAAAATCGTTACCAGACTTGCACCATGCCAGGTGCAGGTCCTGGGAGGCAGCCTCCTCTGTCATGTGACCTTTCACCTTATGGGGCGGTCCCGCGGCAGAGCCGGCTGTCCAGATAAACATGCCAG
Source organism: Prorocentrum cordatum (assembly GCA_963575745.1). NCBI lineage: Eukaryota > Dinophyceae > Prorocentrales > Prorocentraceae > Prorocentrum > Prorocentrum cordatum. The sequence continues at coordinate 191,807 of CAUYUJ010014502.1, forward strand.
CGTGGACTCTCCTATACGAAAGCGGCTAACTTCGAGGCGAAGCCCACGCGTTGAAGACATTTTGACAGTCGTTGAACACTTCGGAAGGGGCCGTCTGTGGGACAGGGGGGGAAGGGGAGCGTAAACATGACCCTGGGCTTGCACGAAATGCCACCGCTCGGGCAACTGGGCGTCTCGCATCAAGTGTGCTTGCGGCATGGCCGCTCCGCCATCGGTCCAGAAGAGTGCGAAGTCCGCCCATGAGCAGGTGGTCGCAGGCGGTGCCAGCAAGGGTTCGCCGCCGAAGGGTCAGTGGAGTTCGGGAAGTCCTCTCGACGCCACGCTCAAGAAGATCTTGGGGCGCCTCGAGGGCCTCGAGAAGAAGTCGGCGCCGTACACTTCGTCTGCTCCACCCCCGCCGTGGAGATCTGAGGGTGACAGCGCTGGCGGCACGGCCCTACCCGACGACCAGAAGGAGGCCAAGGAGCGTCTGGCACACTGGCAGAGGGCGGCTCGTACCTCAGTTCATCAGGAGGACAGACTGCTGGCAGAGGAGATGGCAGCCAGGATTCACAAGGCCATCAACGATGCCAAGCCGGCACACGTCCAACAGCACAGCATCACCACCAGGCTGGAGCGCGCGCGGTCCACGGCGGCCACGCTCGAGACCAAGCTGGCGACGGTCACGAAGGAGGTGGAGGATGCGCGCAAGATGCTCGAGGAGCGCCTCAAGTGCGCCAGGGAGTCCCTGGTGGAGGCGCAGCGGCAGGTCGCGGCCCTCGAGCAGGAGGCTAAAGAATGCTTCGCCAGGTCCCTTGCCAAGACGGACGGGCCCGTTCTCAAGCTGGAGGAGCAGCAGCTGGGTTCGGCCTCGGCTGAGTTTCGTGAGTGGTTTCGCGCGCAGAGAGGAGATGAACAGGGAGCCAAGCACCTCGAGGTCTTGCTTGGCATGCTTGAGGCCCAGGCGGCTGCTGCTCGTAATGGTGTTTCTCCTCCTCCTGCTGTGCCGTGCGATGTTGATGACATGGAGATCGATGAGGATGACGAGCAGTCCTTCGCAGAGGCCGCCGAGGCTGTGCGTCAAGCCAAGGAGCGAGCGGCAGCAGCTGAAGGTGATGGAGTCGAGGCTGCACGTGAGGTACTCAGAGAGGCTAGGCGTAAATTACAATCTCAGCTCCAAGCGGCTGCAGCCAAGAGACAGAAGCGTGGGTAGCATGGTGTCGGGCTTCCTGGAGGACAAGGTCATTGAGCGTCTCAAGGATCAGGTCGGTGCGTTTCTTGTCTCACAGTATGTTCGGCCAGAAGCAGGGATTGCTGCGCATGAATCGTCTGCCGCACCTGCTACGCCGCCAGTTTCGTCGGCTTCGGCTCAGTCCTCAGCTGGAACGACCCCCTCCCAGAGCCGCACCAGGATCAGGAAGGGCAAGAAAGCCAGTGATAGGAGAGGTTGCTGGGTGTTTTTCTCCTGTAATGCCAACACATGGGCGTCTTGGGAGACTATCCTGGACTGGCGTATGGAGGATGCGAGGGGCCCTCGGCCTCAGTTTTGGGCTGGGCAGGAGGCTCGTGTCTGGGAGGCCTCTCAGATCGCTAAGTTCAAAGGCTCGATGAGGTTGAAGGGCCTCAACATCGACTTCTGCCCCGCAGTACCCACAGGAGCAGGTACATTAGAGACCTCTGCAGGTGTGATGGCTGGAGGCCTGTCGCACATCAACCAGTGTACTGTATCATTGGAGGGTCTGAAGTCCGTACCTGAAGCACAGGGTCGAGTGATAGCTAGGCATGTTAATGGTGTCGTTCCAGGAGGTTGTGTTTGGCTGTCGGTGTACTTCTACCACTCCCAGGGAGTCAGCAGGGACAACGTGGGCCTCCTGGCGGGGCTTGGCAAGTTTCTTGGGAGCCTCGCGGTGCCTTGGATCCTGGGTTGCGATGCTAACATGGGGCCCCCGACCTCGGGATTGATTTCCTGGTGTTCTGAGCTGGGGCTACCATCGTGGCTCCAACGTCGACGACCTGTGCTGCTGGTAAGGGACAGGTATATGACTACTTTATTTTATCTGCTGGGCTCTGCACGTGCGTTGAGAAGGTGCAGGTGTGGAATGATGCTCCAGTTTCGCCCCATTCCCCCGTGGAAATATCGCTCGTGGGGGTGTCGCTGAATATTCCCATACATGTTCGTTGTGTCTGGAAACGGTTTCCTGCCCAGAAGCCCACGGGATGCGAGATGGAGCCTGTCGAGTACAACTGGTCGTGGCATTCTGGGGGCACGGGGGAGTTGGAGCTTATGCACGTTTGGGATCAGTGGATAGAGTTTACTGAATTGGAGCTTTGCCGAATTTTTGATATCCATGGGGCTGAGCAGGATCTGTGCGTTGGACGTTCTTCAGGTTTCAGGAGAAAGCAGGTTTCCCTGGACACGATCGCCAAAAAGAAATGGTTTGCTAACACCACGGCTCAGCTCAGAGCTTGGCGCACACTTGTTTCATTACTGGTCAAAGCGACGGCCTGCCTGGGCGACCTGTCCAACTCCGCGCATTGGCAGACGCTGCGCTCTGCCCTCCTGAAGCTGGACCAGAAGTCTCTTGGTCCCAAGTTGTTGTGCCTTGCCCCTAGCCTGCCCCAGTTGATTGGGATCGTCGAAGAATCTGAAGGGTCCGATCTGGGGTTCCTCACTCCCACTGCTCAATCCACGTATGAACACATGTTCAGGGATCATTGTAGCAGGAAGCGGGCCAGGTGGAGATCTCGGGCTCAGGAGGCAGTAACTAAGGGCGGCAAGGCGGCGCATGCTTTTTCTAAGGAGCGCCCACCAGCAGTTGGCCCGCTTTCTCCACAAGGCTGGGCGCTGCAAGGGGACCAAGCCGTTGAGGCCTTGAAGTCCGAGTGGAGCCAGTGTTGGTGCAGCCATCAGTGCCCGCTCACTGTGCAGCATCACCGTCGTGCAGACGAGGCCCCCCCTCTCCCTCGGCCAGACATTGAAGTGCTGAAATGGGCGCTCAGTAAGTTCAAACACGACACGGGTTTAGGAGTGGACTGTATGAACCCCAGGTGTTGGTTATTGTTGCCTCGGGACTTCCTGGAGCGTTTGATTGACCTCATGATGTTATGGGAGAAAAAGCCGTCTCTCCCAAGGAAATATGCTACCCAAATCATCTTCCAGGGTAAACCCGATGGTGCTGGATTGCGCCCGTTGGCCTTGATTGTCAGCGTGCTAAGGGCTTGGGCCAAAGTTCGTCAGGTGGTGGCTCGATCTTGGGAGTTGGAACATTCGGCGGAGTTCTTCTGGGGAGCTCGCGACAAAGAATGTGATCGAGCTGGTTGGCAGCATGCTATGCTCAATGAATTTGCTCGCATCCAGAATTTTGACGCTGGCACGTGGTTTGGTGACCTAGATTCTACAGGCTTACGCCACATCCGCCGACCCCTTCTGTGACTGTTGCGAGGCCAGGAGTTTCTGGCCAGCGGCGTCTTGTGTGAGGGTGCGGTGTCGCGCGCGGGTGGTGGCAGATACGTAGGGGGTCCACATGTTTGCGTGATGCCGGTGGTCTGGGGCGTGTTTTGCGAGCGCTTTGCGTGCTGTGCACCCGGGTGCGGGGTGTCCTTCTGGGAGGTCGGCCTCTCGCCCCTCAACCAAGTGGAGGAGCACCGGAAGACGAAAGGAGCAAGAGTAGCGTGCGGAAGCTGTGATCAGCGAAGCATCACCGCGAAAGATGTGGCAGATGAGTCGAAACGGGTGAAGAGGCTGTTGACGTTCGCAGCGCGCACGAAACAGTTCGCGTAGCAGCAGCACGTCGCGTAGCACAGCGCCGAGCAAGATTGTGAGCACGTCGCGAGGAAGAGCAAGGCTGCATGCGCGGAGTGCATTGCAGTTGGCTTGACGGCTCGCAATGCGGAAGCGTCTGGTGGTCTTTTGGAGGCCTCCTGGGGGCCTCTTGGGGGCTCCTTGGGGCGTCTTGGCGGCCTCTTGGGGGCCTCTGGCGGCCTCTTGGGGCACTCTTGGGGCCCCCTGGGGCTCGTGGGGGCGGGAAGCTAGATTTTTGAATTTTTGGTTGCCCTCTTGGGCCCCTCTTGGTGCCGTCTTGTCGGAAATGCGCGGAAGAACGTCAGAGGACGACGCTTGAGTCCAATAATAGGAAACGGAGAGCCGAGGCGGAAGCGAAGCCGCTGACGTGCGCGGCGTGCGGAGGAGCGTTCTCAGACACGAAACATTTGAGGCAGAGCCAAAAAGAACATCATCGATGGTCGAATCAAAAAAAGGTGGTGTGCGGAAGCTGCGCGGCACTCGGGTTCACAGCCCGCAGTTGCCAGGCGTATCAGTGCAGCGGCGCGTGCAAGAGAAGACTACCGAAGTCGGCGTTCCCCGACCCTCACAATGTCCCGCGCGACGCAAAAAAAGGCACTCTGAAGTGCAAGACCTGCAAATGATGCCGAATCGGGCGCGCGCGCTGAGGAAAAAGGAGAACGAGGACAGGAGAATGGGGGGTGAGGCGGAGGACACAGGGGAGAATCATCGAACGTGTCGAGGTGACGGGCCATGAACAAGAGGAGGGGGACGAGGAGGAGGGGGACGAGGAGAGGGTGGTTGAGGAGGAGGATGAGGGGGACACTGAGAGGAGGCTCTGGGTTATGGTCTTTGGGTGAGAGGTTCTTGTATGTGTATCGGAATTTCGCGGCACTCCTTTCGGGGGCCTCTGGAAAGCAGTTTTGACGCCACTGGGGGGCCGACGTGGACAAGGCGGGTGAGGGGGGGGAGGAGGGGGGCGCGGAGGAAATGTTCTGGGTCATGGTTTTGGAATTCTTCGCCTCGGGAGCGCGAATCCCGCTTGTGCGATGATCGCTGGGATCTCTGGTGGTGCTTCTCGCGGGACTCTTGGAGGCAGTTTCGAAGCCTCTTGGGGGCCGTTTTGGGGCCGTTCTGGGGCCTCTTGGGGGGCCTCTTGGGGCCTCTTGGGGGCGTCTTGGGGGCCTCTTGGGGCCTCTCGGGGCCTTTTAGGGCCGTCTCGGGGCGGAAGGCTCGGGATGTCAGTTCGGGCTCCCTCTCTTGGGCCCCTCTTGGGGCCGTCTTGGGGCTCTCTTGGGCCGTCCTGGGGGCCTCTTGGGCTGTCTTGGCGCCCTCTTGGGCGGACTTGGGCGCGTGTTGGGGGCCTCTTGGGCCGTCTTGGGGCGGTCTTGGGGTGCTCTTTTGACGCTGGCACGTGGTTTGGTGACCTAGATAAGTTCTATGAGCGCGTTGGGCCTGCGATATTATTTGACGAAGGAGAGGCCACGGGCGTGCATCTAGGGCTCACCCGTGCAGCAATAGTCTTGCACACTGGTGCGAGAGCCCTGAATTTCCAGGGAGCAGTGTCCAACCTGATCGAGGCGATGGGCACTATGTTAGCAGGATGCAGCTTGGCCACCACTTTCGCCAAGGTTGTTTTGTATAGGCTGCTTGTGTCGGTCACCGCTGCCTTCCCTTCACTGACGATACGTAATGTGATTGATGATGTTTCGATCCAGGCCCTCGGGGCCGCCGGTTTCGTCTGCGAACAACTCGGGAAGGCAGCCATCACGATGAAGGACGGTTTTGAGAAGTTGGAGCTGATTCTCTCGGGGAAGAAAACGACGTACATCGCGTCCTCGAAGCAGCTCTCTGTGGCCTTGGCGCTCAGGTGGGCCAAGTTCGGTTTCAAGCATCAGCAGTATGTCAGGTCTCTTGAATGTGATGCAGTTGCGCAGAGGATTCGTCGCAACCCGACGGCCAGGAAAAGACTAGCTAAGGCAGGACGGAGAGCCACTAGGATCTCGAGGCTTAAGAACGCTGGGGCTCTGGTTGGGAACATGCAGAGGTCGGGTCCTCAGGCATGTCGACCATGGGGCTTGGCTGTTGCGGGCTTGACGCCCAGGCAGGTTCATAATATGCGGCTGGCTGCTTCTAGGAGCCTATGCAAAGACAAAGCTGGAGCTCTAATGTCGTTCAGATTGCGTTCGTTTCCTGCTGGGGCATCTATGGACCCATATGTGATATACCATGGTAACGTTATATATCAATGGTGTCGTGCGGTTTGGGATGGGTCTCCTGGGCTCCATTTTATCCAGTAGGTGTTTGAGAATTCTTCAGATGACCTTTGGAGATCCCGAAGGCCCTGGCACGTATGTACCTCGCCTGCGCACGTATACTTACTGACTACGGCTGAGCTGGGGTGGAGACCGCTCTCAGCCAGAAAGATGCGACTCTGCGACGGGGATGTGATCGACCTGCTGGAGCTTGCACCGCTGGCAATCAGAATGCCTGCGGAGCGTGATGCAGGACACTGGGCTGACAAAAGGGCCCTCATGAAAAGACCTAAGTGTAGCAATGTCTGGTGTAGGCCTGTGTATTGGGAAGGGGCCAGGAGTTTGATGTCTGGTAAAACCTCGGGATCCTGGACCAAGCACCACCAGGCTTGCGCTAGAAACATTTTTTCCCTGGGAACCTGGACGCAGGCCCGCCTGAAGGATCGCGGGCTAGCCGAGGAGGATCTCTGCCAGCTTTGCCGTGCCGAGCGAGGAACTCTGTACCACAGGCGCTTCAGGTGCGAGGCTTTCCTGGAGGACAGAGGCATGCATCTCTCGACGCAGTGCATGCAGGCCGCCCGCTATGCTCGCGACATGAATCAGGATTTGGAAAAGTTTGCCGCAGGTGTGCTACCTTTTCCCAAAGAACTGATCCCGCAACCCCTAGGTAGAGATAAACGTTCTATTTGTTGGTTCAACAAGCCAGCCTCAGGTAAACTCCAGGGCTTGATTTTCTCCGACGGGTCCGCGGTCCACCCCACCTGTGAGCTCAGGAGGCGTGCGGGGTGGAGCCTCGTGCAGGTTAGCTCACAAGGGGAGCTATTGTGTGCTGCCTTCGGACCCGTGCCCAGGGAGGTTGCACCTAGCCAGCAGGCCAGGGATGGTGAGGACTATGCCTACAGGATGGCGGCTGAGCTGGTTGACCCTTTTTCCGACTTTGAGATTTGCACTGGTTGTTCGGGGACTCTCGGGTGTGTGTGGGATAGGGCCAAGAGTTGCTCGTCCCAGAATTCCAGGGCGCACATCTGGAGTTTTGTTTGGCACGTTTTTGAGGACGGTCTGAAGGCCAGGAAGGTCAAAGGACACGCCACAATGGCTGATGTTCTAAATGGGGTGCGCAGTGAATTTGATAGGCTCGGCAATAAGCATGCGGATCGTTTTGCCAGGCTCGGAGCAGGCATGCATCCCATGCCCGATATGATGGTTCAGGCCGTCGACTCCTGTCGGTCGGTCCAAGAAGAGATCGCCCGATGGGGAGCCATTCAGGATGTTATAATGGCCGATAGAGGTTGGGCTGACGCGGCTGGGTTCCCTGGGCCCTCCGAGGCTGGGAAATCGGAGCGCGATTTCCCCATCCGTCATAAGAAGGGCCAAATTCGGTGCCAGGCCAGAGCTCTGCGTCAGCTCTCGGCGCCATGGTGGCCTCGAGTAGACTTTCGAGTGCCGATCCTCCCGGACACAGGGGCCGAGAACCCTGGTGGCCCTGAGCAGCTATCTGAGTTTGCCTTGCTGTCCCGCCTCCAGGGGCACAACCTTTGCAAGGCAAAGGTATTCGTGGGGGACGGGAGTCGGGCGGCTGGGAGTGGGTGGGTGATGTCGTGCATTCGCTGTGGAGGCTATGCGTGGGCGGGAGTTGCCTCGCTAGCCAACAAATGCCCTGGCCATCCCCCCCCCACTAAGGACCTCAGGCGCCAGAGGACGAGGTTTGCCAAGGGTGATTTCCCCAGCTGGGCTCGGCAGTACAAAGGTTGGTCGGTCACAGGGCACCGATCGCCTACCCCCCTGGATCTTGTTTCCCTTGTCCGTGCGGCGCACAAAGGGGTCCAGCTCTTAGGGGGGGCTGAGCCAGAGGCGAATGATTTCGTTGATAGCCTATGGGAGGAGAAGTGGACCCCTGGTCAGCTCCTCTCAAGATTTGGCTTAGTTTGTCCAGCCGAGGCTGATCAAGGCATCGCGTCCTGAGCTGCGTCTGTTGCTAGGGGCGGGTGGCACTGACACCTGCCTCCACAGTGAACTGAACTGAACTGAACTGCCCACCATCAGACACGCGCACGCACGCACGCGCGCGCCCAACCCGAGCGCGAATGCTCGTGCACAACATGCCGTATACGCGATCCGTCAGTGAATATTGTCCCTTGCATTTTCGTCTCCAGACACTCGGGGCCATCAGCGCGAAATGCCGCAGGCAGCTGCTCGGACGGCGGCGGGAAGTAGCCCCTTGGATGTGCGAAAACTCCAGCGATGTAGAGCACTAGGTCCCGGGCCGAGAGCTCCGACTCCAAGCCAGGTTCATGCTTAAAGTCACCCGAGACAGCTTCGCGCTCCGAGGTCACCACCGAGCACATCCACAACCGATGACACAACGTGTCGCGAGCGGCTCGGCACATGGGGCATCTGTCGCCCTCGAAGTGGCAGCCAGCCTCGATGGCCCTATCAAGAGCCCGAGGGGCCTGACAGGCGAGCCCCCCGATGCAACCCTTTGCCCGCGCCGAGAATTTCGAGGGAGACATGGCGGCGAGGGGGGCGTCCAGGAACGCCCTGCGCCCCAGGCCAAGAGATTCACCGAACTTACGCTCATGGCACCTAAGGACAGCACCCCTGAGGGGCCGAGGGGCGAGGGCAGGGGGGGCGAGAGTTAACGACACTTCAGTTCCCTTGTCATCGGTCAGGGCGCTAAAGTTCGACATGCTCCAACCCAGACGCTCCGCGGACAACCGCGCGGCCTCAATGGGCCCCCTAACATGGCGCCGCGAAGGGAGTGCCCCCCCTGAAGACTTGCACCCGCGATCTCCTAAGCTCAGACATGGTCAGACAAAAGGCGAACGACCCGACGAGGCTGGGCCGACCTTCTGTAGACCAACGCACAATGGGGGCCACAGACGCGTACCACGTAGGGTCCGTGGCGAAGAGAGAGGCCGCAGTCAGCGAGCTGCCGCCAGCGGCGGGGGCAAGAAACTCGCCGAGAGACCGACGGAGGGCGGCCAGCTCGTGGCCCGAGGTGCCATGCACCTCGCAACCATACGTTCGGCCGGGCAGCGCCTGGGTCGCGAAGATCTTCCGAGCGAAACGCCCCAGCGACGACTCGTGCAAACGAAGGCGAGCGACTTTCTCCGAGAACATGTTTTTTTTATTGTTTCCGAACCAGTGCTTTCCTTCCTTTGCGACCAGCGCGACGGGGCTTCCCAGCCGCGTCGTCAATGCCTGAGTTGACAGCCGAGGCGGGCGCCTGACCAGCAATCTCGCAGAGGTTGCTACGCAGCGCCTGGGCAAGGCGGGGGCTCGAGGAAACAACTGCAGCCTTATTAACGGCGATGGCGCAACCGAGATCGCCCTCAACGGTTCCTGGCTGATGGGCAGTGGCTTCCTCGAGGTCTTCCGCCACCGCCGCCCCGGGGCCAAAACTGGTTAACGTAAAGTCACCAATGTAAGCCCGAAGGGAAACGGAGCGGGGGATCTGCGCGCCATCGAGGGCGCCGATCGAGAACGCGCGAATCATGGTCGTGGCAAACCCGCAGCCAGCGACTATGCCACGCCAAGCGAACCGGGGTCCCTCGACCCTGCCCGCCATGGACATGAAGCGCGCCGTTCTATAGGCGGCGATGCACAGTCGACTGATCTGCAGCGGGAAGTTATGTTGGCGGCAACGCGCGCCGAGTAGGTCGAGGTCAACCGTCTCGTAAAACTTCAACAGGTCCCAGAGCACCGAGCACGTCTGCTCACCTGACGTGACCGCGACCTCATATCGCACGCTTTGCCGCCAGACGGTGTCGACAGAGGAGGCGAAAGGGCCTGCGGCAAAGTACTCACGGGCACGCTCCTCCTCCCAAGTCTTGGCGTGACGCCGGCGGGCCCGAGCCCAAAACCGGTAGGCCGCCGCGAACAGGCCGATCGGTCGGCGCCCTCCATCAGGCTTCGCAAGCAGATCAGCAGGACAATCCGCATCTGCCTTGGCAAGCCAGACCTCTCGAAATGCTCGCGGATGCCACCATGCACAGAAAGAGCTTCATCCGAGAGCAATTGGAAGTCCTGCATGCGAAACCCACCCACAGATGAGGCGGTGTGAGAGGGGAACGGCCTCGCGACCCGACGGATGTCATCGGGCAAAAGAGCAGGGAGAGGATCGATCGGATCAAACTTGCTGCCCGAGCCTTGGGGGGTTCAACCTGCGCACGCCAGAGTCGCGCAGACTTGTCGAGCTCCGAGGAGAGGAGGGGGCCAGGATCTGACGCGACCTCACCTTTGGCAGTCAGGGTGGTGGAGGGGGTTCCAACCTGGGCTGCCACGCACAACTCCGCGGGCATGACGGGCACCGTTTCCGATGTTGGTACGTATCCACGCCAGCCAATTCCTGTGAGCCTCGGATTTCGCCAACGCCCCAGCATCGCAAAGGCCGCTGGAAACAAAATCGAGAACATGTTCGGCCTCCTGCACGTCCAGGTAGCCACCACCCCTCTTGACGAGATCCTGACACAACAAGCGGAGATAAGGGGTGGAGACAGCTGACCTCTCGCCCAAGCTGGAGGGCGGCGTGCACAGGGAAGCTCCCGCGTCTAGCATATGGCGGCGCCTCCGACCTTCGGGGTCCGAAGAAGCCTGGGAGCCAGCGGGCAGCAGCTGCCTGCCGGTTGCGTTCTGAGGCTCAACCTCGAGATAAGAGTCGAGCTTAACATGTGGACGAGAGTCGGGGCCGCTAGCCTCCTGACAAGGGCTGTGCCCATCAGGAGGCGACCCAGCAAACAACAACTCCCACTGACTTGTCTCCAACCGGGTGGAGCTAAAGCCAGAGGCGGAAACGGTTGCACAGCCCGCGAAGCTGCGCAGCGTGCTGAGACGTGGCCGACCGGGAACTGGCAACCGCGGGACCTTTCACAACGTCCACCCAGCGCAACTGAGCCTGACGGCCACGGCTGCCCGTGAACGGAAACCGCGTCTGAAAAAAAAGGCCCGCCAACTCTCTCTCTCTCTCTCTCTCTCTCTTTCTCTCTCTCTTTCTTTCTTTCTTTCTCTCTCTCTCTCTTTCTCTCTCTCTCTCTCTCTCAGCCAAGACAGCCCACTCACGATAGAGGACATCGAGGTTATACTGGGTACGGTCCCGATCGCTTTCCAGCGCCGTGTTGCGCGCTTTGTCCGATAGAGGCCCCAAGAAGTCCCAATCCTCACGGGGAGCAGGGGCAGGCCCCACGGGCCTCTCCTTTGGGAGGGGGGAGGTCTGCGAAAGCTCAACGCCTTGAGGTGGGACAGCTGGGGGTGGAGGGTAACAGAAACGGGGTCGTGGGTAGCCAGCCCCGAGTCGCCGATGCATTTGACACGAGCCACCGCCTTCGCCATCCTAGCCTCCATCAAGGGGTAGTCGTGCATCCTGACTCCTGCTGTCGAGCGGCAGGTGCCCAAAGCATTCGAGGGGGGCAACATCTGGGAGCCCAGTCCCCTGTGATGATAGGACGCAGCCAAGGTCGACGGCTCCAAATTGAAATAGCCCCCGATGACGTGGGGGCTCGAAACGCTTTCAAACCTAGCGGCCACCGAGGCCAGGATGTCTGGTTTGAAACCAGTCAAACCAACACAGTCCTGGAGGTAAACCGAAGCAACATAAAACAAACTCTGACCTGGAAGGGGGATCAAAACTCCAGTGGCACGGTTCGGTTTTATGCAGGTACCAAAATCGGGGGCGTGAAACCCCAGGAATGAACGAGCGAGCACAGCCACACCAGCCGAGGGTCCTCCGTTTGGGCCCAGGGTGCCTGGTTCAAAATGTGGCTTCCACCAATTTCGAATTTACCAAGCCTGCGCTTTGCGGATTTCCTCGGCGCTGATAAGTTTGTGTTCCTTGCACAGCACCACATGGGCAGTGGTCAGGGGCAGGAACTGTTTCATCGAAGCCCACGACGTGCAGTTCGCGGTAACGAACTCCATGCTCACCGAGTCCCACTGTTCCCCCTCCGTGCGATGACCAGACGCGTTCCGTGTGGCATCCATCACTGGGCAGGAGGGGGGGGATCATGATGTAGGGGGAGGAGTTCGTCACCACAGACGTGTTACCCACCAGCTGGCTTGCCTCCAGGGGCCCTTTTCTGTTGCGCCCCCCCCCGCTGAACGCCCTGGCGGGCCTGCTCGCGGACATTGGGAAACCAGAAGACGGGGCGGCTTCAGGAGGAGCTTTAGCGGCATCGGAGTGCCTGGCGCAGCGGGCACAACAGATCTAGAAGAAGGCGGCACGGGCTTGGACAACCGTTCACTGGGATCGTGAGAGAGCTGGCCGGCTGCCGCTGCGGGGGGCCCTCCCGCAGGTGGCGGGTCGGCCTCACGAGGTGGATGAGCGGTTCCGTCATGTACGCTCGTAGTTTCTGCTCCGCGACGCTTCTTCCCCGATAGCTTGGCATTCTGCTCTGCCTGCTCTGCCTTGAGCTTCTTGGCCTTCTCCTGGAGCTCGCCGAAGAGGCGGGAGCAGGAGTCATTGATGGTGGTGGCGAGCAACGCTTTGCGAGCGACTGCCTCCTGGATGTCGCGCTCTTGCACGTCCACGTACTCCGCCAGGCCGAAGAGGTCGTCGTCGTCCACTTCGAGGCCTGTGGGGCCCCCCCTCCAGGATGTCGGTGATCGAGTCCTTGGGCGCTTTCTCGGCTGGCGGTTCCATCGTAGCGGGGAGCTCGGCGACAGCCTGCTTGTACTCAGCATCATGGCGGTCGAGCTCGGCCAGAGTGGTCTCCAGCTGCTCGCGCTTGGTGGACAGCTTCTGTTCCAAACCACGGACTGCCTCGAGCTGGCGATCCAGCTCGCCATCCAGCCGCTGGATCTCCATGTGAGCAGCATCCGCGCGCTGCTGCGGAGGCACCTCCGCCGCGCGCGCCTTGGCCAGTTCCTGCTTGGCCTGGGCGACCATGGCGGCGTTCCCAGGCTTTTCGGCCAGGGCCACGAGCTGCTCCAACTCAGCGGTGGTGGCGGCTGCGGAGGCAGCGGCAGGCGTGGGCGAGGCGCGCTGGCCAGCGGCCACACCTGCAGCCTCGTGGCGGAGGGCTGTGGCGTCGCCGCGCGCAGTGGTCGAGGAAGTACCCTCTGGGGGGCTGGCTGGGGGATCGCTCCACCAACGCTTGCAATGCTTGCACTGTCCCTGAGCCCAATCGTTCTTCTTGCCACCAGAACCAGTACAAGTCCAGCGAGCGCCTGAACCAGCCCAACGCGGCGCCTTGGAAGACAATGCGGCGCCGTGATGCGAGGGGAGTGACGTAGCCAAAATGGCCCGCTGTCACCCATCCGTTCTGAAGAGTCAGTGACAGCAAGCCCAGATCACTTGGGCCAGAACGGCTAGGAGGAGGAGAAGGAGGAGGAGGAGGAGGAGGAGGGGAGGAAGAGGAACACGAGGAGGAGGAAGAGGACCGCGAGCAGGAGCAGGAGCAGGAGCAGGAGGAGGAGGAGGAGGAAGAGGAGGAGGAGGAGGAGAAGGAGGAGTAGGAGGAGGAGTAGGATGAGGAGGAGGGGGAGGGAAGGGGGAGGAGGAGGAGGAGGAGGAGGAGGAGGAGGAAGAGGAGGAGGAGGACGTCGGAGGAGGAAGAGGAGGAGGAGGAGGAGGAGGAGAAGGATTTGGTTGCCGCTGCACCCTCTGCACGAATCATCGCGGTCAAACTTGGCAAGGTCATTGCCGCGAATCAGAACACGGCCACCGCGAGGAGATACGCCACCAAGATCAATTGAATGAGAAGATCGTCAATGCCAAGGTGCCGCCGAGTACGGCACTGATGTGTGGTCGGCATTGTTGTTGCTGACACCGCCGAGGGGTTTGTACTTGTCCAATGACGTACGTTCTGGGCGGTCACATCGCCGTCACATTGTCGTCACGAAGACCGCTCATGATGTCATTGCAGTCTGGGCACCTCGCCAAGTCGCACACGACACACAGGATGGCACGGGACCCTGGCGCTAACATGCCATCGCAAACATCACATGTATACGATTTATCGCAGCGCGTGCACACAGGCCTAGGGCACCAGACACCGTCACAGGTCATGCACCCCGTGTACCGATCGTTAGACGGGTCCTCAGCTGGCTCAGCACACCCACCTCGCTGGACGGTAGGAGCTCCAACACGCCCGACGGGAGGAGACGTTCCTCGCCCTCGCAGGGCGCCTTGATGGCCTTCGTATCCTGCTTCGGCATTCCGACAACCAGCTCCCCGCTAGCAAGCACATCCAGATTCGATGCAGAGAGCAAGACATCCGCCTGATCCTCAACCTCAGACTCATGCGGTGTTGTGGCTCCCAAGCGCGGCCCGTGCTGTGCCGTGCGCAGGTCGGCCGCCGACGCGTTGAGGATGTCGACGCTTTCCGCCAACGAGCGCCACGCGACGTGTCGGCGTATCTTTGCAACCCTGCTAGGCTTACCACCCGAGACAGCCGCGATCAGCGCCGATGTCCGCCCCGCCGTGGCGTGATCGGCCCCGAGCAGAAGACTGAGAACATGCAAGGGGTGGTCGTGCTTCTTCCAGGGCATCCCCGACCCCCCTCTGAGGCTGAGAATGGCGCGGTCGGCCGAAAGGCGAGTTAGGGCACGCCTCCCCTTACGATCTGCAGCAGGGAGCCAGGGGCGCGCGTCCGCGCCCATCCCGTAGAACCTTCCTCCGTGAGCAAGCCCAGCTTCCCCAAGTCCTTCACGCCCGCCGCAGTGCCCCGTGAGCCTAGGGTGGCAGGGTACGCCGAGGGACACGGTCCAGGAGCAGGGAGCCGACAGGAGAAGCCAGAGCCAAAATGACTACGGAGGAGGAGGAGAAGGAGGAGGAGGAGGAAGAGGAAGAGGGAGAGGAGGAGGAGGGAGAGGAGGGGGTCGAGGGGGACGACTAGGATGATGATGATGATGATAATGATGATGATGATGATGATGATGATGATGATGATGCTGATGCTGATGCTGATGCTGATGCTGATGCTGATGCTGATGCTGATGCTGATGCTGATGCTGATGTTGATGCTGATGCTGATGCTGATGCTGATGGTGATGATGATGATAATGATGATGATGATGGTGATGATGATGATGATGATGCTGCTGGTGGTGGTGGTGGTGGTGGTGGTGGTGGTGATGATGATGATGATGCTGATGATGATGATGATGATGATGATGATGATGATGATGATGAGGAGGAGGAGGAGGAGGAGGAGGAGTCGAAAGAGGCGGAGGACGAATGGATGAGAAGGAGGAGGAGAATCAGCACGTGGTTGGAGAGCGCAGCAGGTTAGCTCCGGTCAGGCCCTGCGTCCTGCTGTAAGGACTGGGTTTGCTCGATTATGACTGCTTCAGCGGCAATAAAATCAACGAGCCTCAAGGGGGGGTTCTGAAACAGGGACTGGGCCTTGAACGAGGACTTGGGATGTTTGCCTGTTCACATTAGATTCACTGTACTTGCCGCAGCCAGAACATATTATGATGAGATTCAAACTCCGCGCTTGACGATCAACATAAAATGTGTGTCCTTTGGGGTCGGCAACTATCTGGGACATCTGTAAATGGTAGCTCCGACAAGCCTCATCTTTGCGAGGCGCATAAATTCTGTCCGGGCAGCGGGTTTTACATGTCGAGCACAGCCAACGCTTGGACCACTCATTCCACTCCCAAGAGTGGCCGATTCTCGGGGGCCGAGGGACCACGGGCACTGGAGGAGGAGGAGCCTCCCCAGTCCAAACGACACGGGCACTGGACGCTCCAGCCTCAACGGGCTGCGCCACGGATTTGTCCCGAGAAGCAAACGCTTTCTTGCCGACTTTGGGTCCGGCGGGCTCCCACAAACCTAAAGTTTCGGCAACATATCTAAGCCACTTGGCAAGAAGGGTTCTAGCCTCGGTGGCTTCCTCGATCTCATTGACCGAGGGTCTCTGCAACATCTGGGCTCCGAATTTTGCGAATTTGTCCGCGAAATCGTTTCCCGTGGCCTTTAGCCACTCCTCCGAGCCCTGGGTGGAATCTTCTAGGCTCTGATGAGCCTTGATCTTGTCGAATGTGATACCATGGCGCCCGTTCATCGAGCCTTTAGCCAACATAGCGACGCCCGAATATTTCTGCTTCCTACTGTGGTATTCACTGTATACATCTATCACGCCTTGATAATCAGTGATTATCTTGTCGGTGGGGGAGGGGGAGGATGAGGAGGAGGCGGCAGCAATCACAGCAAGGTGCTCAGCCGAGGGAGAGGTTTGGGGGAGGTTACGACCCACAGGGCCGTACACTGCTGCAGTCATGTCGCCTTCGTGGTCTAGGGCGATGGCTGCATATCATGCATGCTATGTTAAAATCCTGGGGGGCGTGCTTGAAACACGATCCGTCCGTATAGACTCTGCCTCTTAGTGCCTCAGAGATCGGAACGTTGTCACGGGTCCAA
>CAUYUJ010014502.1:213184-225367 GCA_963575745.1 Prorocentrum cordatum
CTCGCCTGGAACTACCTTGGGGTGCGGAGGCTCGTGATCTCCTGCGCCTCCTGTGGCTTACTGTCAGCTCCTGTGTGCGGAGGCTCGAGGCTCGTGCTCCTGCCGCGCCCCAGGGATACGTAGTGTACAGGTGTACAGGTCTGTGCCTGTGCAATCGCGGAGACTCGTGCTCCTACCGTGGCTGTCGCCCTGGGGTTGTGGGGGCTCGTGTTCCTCCTGCTATCCCAGGGGATGTTATCCCAGTGTCCCAGTGTCCCAGTGTCCTCCTCCTCCTCGCCAGTGCGACCAGGTGCAGATCGCGATGGGGGACCGCGCAATTACCTCGACGGGTTTCGGAGGGAGCCTCGTCAGGGTCCAACATACAGTCACGTGACCAGTGCTGCTTGTCTGGCCGAACTCCACAGGAGTCCATGAGCTCATTCATTCAGTCATTCATTCATTTATTCAATCATTCATTTCATGCATTCCTCCCCTACGATAGCCCCCCGATGCGGCCCGATCCAGACGACGCATATCCCGCGATCCAATTCGATTTTCCCCGAGACGATACTGACTCATCCTGCCCTCCCCTCTCCCAGGGGCGCCGACAGGGGGGGAGTTGCCCAGGGGCCAGGGGGGAAAACATCGACCCCAAATCGCCCATTCATTGCCCGTTGGGGCCTGGGTTGCCCCACTCCGCCCAGGAACGTTTGGTTTCGCAATCGATAACCCGTCGCCGATCCATCGGCGATGCCAATGTCTCCCCCGAGGAGGTTCAGACCCACGGGCTCCTGAGGATACTTCCATAGCGCACATGCCACAAGACACGCAGAGCCGCGAGGTCCAGAAGGCACTGGGATGGCGCGACCGCCGAGCACACCGCATACCGCCGACGACCTGCATAGGTCTCGTGCTCGATGGCGTGGGCCGGAGGGCCCGCCGCGCCGCGTGCCAGCGGGCCGTCGGACGTGCCGTATGTGTCTGTTTGTCTGTTTGTCTGTCCCGTGTCGCCTTCCCCCCCTGCTGTTGCCCCTCCTCCGCGGCCTTCCTCCTCCTTTCCCACTCCTCTTGCATGCGGGACAGTTCGCAATACTGCGGCCCAGGCTGCTTGGACGCGCGTGCGGACTGCCTCTGCCGCGCTGCGACGCGAAAACCGTCTGTACCGTATCACCCACCCACCCTCCTTTGCCTGTCGTTCGAGTAGGGGGTCGACTACAGAATTGGTTTGCTGCAGCATTTGTTGGCCAGATCTACGAGAAAAAAGCCTCGAGTAGTTGCCGAATCTACGAATATTCTGCATACTTCCGTAGATTCGATAAATGCACCCTTTTGGGGTAAATCAATTCTGCAGTCGATCCCCTGCTCGAATCGCTACTCCCCTCCCCCTATCGTTCCACCCCTAACGTCGCCCCCCCTACCGTTCTCCCCCCACCCCCTAGCGTTCTGACACAATCCCCCCCCCAAATTGCGCCCTCCCCTCCCCCTCCGCTTGCCGAGGATCTCTGGAAGGAGGGAGGAGGGAGAGGAGGAGGGAGAGGAGGAGGAGGAGGAGGAGGAGGAGGAGGAGGAGGAGGAGGAGGAAGAGGGGGAGGAAGAGGGGGAGGAAGAGGAGGACGAGGACGAGGAAGAGGAGGAGGAGGACGAAGAGGAGGAGAGGGGGAGCTCCCCTCCGCTTGCGGATCTCTGGAAGGTCCGTTACCACACCCGGTTGGCATTGCCGATGGACGGCGACGGGGCCGAGCTGAATTGACGACGGGCGACGGCCGCCTCCCTGGGGGGTGGGGGCTGGCGTTTTCTCTGAATCCTCCTCCTCCTCCTCCTCACCCCTCCTCCTCCTCCTCCCTCTCCTCCTCCTCCTCCTCCTCCTCCTCCTCCTCCTCCTCCTCCTCCTCCTCCTCCTCCTCCTCCTCCTCCTATCCTGTCTCTCGGGTAGGGGCCACCGTCTTTCTTGGCACCTCGGGTGGCCGCTCGGGCTGCCCTTTCGCCTGTGCACACCTGGTGCCCGCGGCTTGACCTCGGAGCGCGGCGTCCGCCAGCCAGCGTCGTATCGTATCCTCCTCCTCCTCCTCCTCCTCCTCCTCCTCCTCCTCCTCCTCCTCCTCCTCCTCCTCCCACTACCCCTACCCCTCCCCCCTCCCACCTCCCCCTCCCCAACCCACCTCCTCCTCGCTCCTCCTCCCCTCACTCCTCCTCCTCCTGCTCCTCCTCCTCCTTCCGCCCTCTCCTCCTCCTCCTCCTCCTCCTCTTCCTTCTCCTCGTCTTCCTCCTGCCTCCTCCTCCTCCGCATCTTCCTCCTCCTCCTCCTCCCTCTTCCCCAAATCCACCTCTTTCTCCTTCCCTCCCCTTACTCCTCCTCCCTCTCCTCCTCCTCCTCCTCCTCCTCCTCCTCCTCCTCCTCTTCCTCCTCCTTTTCCTCCTCTTCCTCTTCGTTCTCCTCGTCCTGCTCCCCCGCTCCCCACTCCTTCCTCTTCCTATGGGGCCCGCACTTCATGTTCGAATCTGACGGGGCCATCGGAATACCAGTAAATATACAGGATGGTTTGCATTAGGCATCCTGAGTAGTCTCGAGCGGGAGCCTCGCTCCTAAGCACACTTTGAAGTGAGGCCTGAATCTGGAGGAGGTCCCGAGCTGGAGCCCCTTCCGTATGGTGCCCCCGCTTCATGTTGGTAATCCGAGTGGGCCATCGGGAAATTAGTAAAAATATGTTTTGTATCACCTCTGCCAGCCTGAAAATCAGGGAATTTTCGAGCGGGAGCATCTTTTCTGAGCAAAATGTCAGGATGTCTTTAGCAGGGGCCTCGTCTATGAGGCAGCTGTGAGAGAGCCTCGAGCAGAATCGTTGGAGTGCCCTGAAGGCAAAGGGAATCTCCAGGAAACGACAGGAGGCCCTAGGAGGCACCACGAAACCATAGGAGGCCCCGAAGTCACCAGGAATCCTCAGGAGGCCTCAGAAGTCTACAGGAGGCCCCAGGAAGTCCCAGGATGAGCCCAGGGGACCCCAGGGGCCCCCGGAGGCCCCGGGATGCTCCAGAAGGCCCCAGGAAGATCTAGGAAGCCAGAGGCTCAATGAGGAGGCAGGATTCCCGAGGACGAGGAGGGGGGAAAGGACGAGGATGAGGAGGAGGAAGATGACGAGGATGCGGATAATGATGATGAGGAGGACGAGGAGTATGAGGACGATGAGGAAGATGAGGACGATGACGACGATGAGGATGAGGACGATGAGGGCGATGAGAACGATGAGGACCATGAGGATGATGATAATGATGAGGACGATGAGGAGCATGAGGACGATGACGACGCTGATGATGATGTTGCCGTTGACGATGCTGATGATGCTGTTGATGATGGTGATGGTGATGACGATGGAAACGATGATGATCATGGTTCAGGATGGTGATGGTGGCGACTGCGATGCTGATGACGACGATGATATTGATGATGATGATGCTGATGATGATGATGATGATGATGAGTATGATGATGATGATGATGATGATGATGATGATGATGATGATGATGATGATGATGATGATAACGATGATTATGACAATGCTACTGATGCTGATGATGATGGAGATGGTGTTGATGTTGATGAGTAGGATGATGCTGATGCTGCTTATGATGATGACGATGATGATGAGGATGATCGTGATTATGCTGATGCTAATGCTGATATTATGCTGCTGCTGATGATGCTGCTGACGATTGCGATGACGATGATGATGACGATGACGATTCGATGATGATGAAGCTGCTGATGATGATGGTGATGCTGCTGATGATGTTGATGTCGCTGATGCTGATGATGATGACTGATGATGACGGTGATGGCAATGATGATGATTGTGATGTTGCTGCTACTGCTGATGATGATGACTGCGACGATGACGACGATGATGATGACGATGATGCTTCTGATAATGGTGTTGATGCTGATGCTGATCATGCTGATGTTCATGTTGATGATGATGCTACTGGTGATGCTGCTGATGAGGATTGTGTCGATGCTGGGGATGAGTATGATGATGTTGGTGATGATGCCGTTGATGTTGATGAGGATGAGGATGATGCTGACGATGATGAATATGATGATGCTGATGCTGCTGATGGTGATGATGATGCTAATGCTGATGATGAGTGATTGTGACGATGATTGTGATGATGATGGTGATGATGATGATGCTGCGTGTGCTGTTGCTGGTCATGATGGTAACGACGACGACGACAGCGACGACTACTACTACGACGAGGACGGATATGATTAGGCTGCTGTTGTTGTCGATGATGATGATGATCGGGAGGATAATGGGAATGTTTATGGCTATGCTCACCATGATGCTGCTGATGATGATGCGTATGATGATGATGTAAATGCTGATGCTGATGATGATGTTGCTGATGGTGGTGATGATGATGATGCTGATGGTGGTGATGATGATGATGATGATGATGCTGAGGAGGAGGAGGAGGAGGAGGAGGAGGCAGGATGGGGCGGAGGAGGAGGAGGAAGGGGAGACAGCCAGGCAGCAGGATGATGAGACAGCATGATAATGCAGGAGGAGCAGGCAGGCAGCAGGAGGACAGGACGAGTAGTAGGATGAGGAGGGTGAGGATGCAAGAGGGGCCAGGGGTACCAGGAGCAGGAGGAGGAGGAGGAGGACCTGTGTAAACCTAATACTCATAATTTATATTGCAATCAACCCTCCTTCCACGTTCCCTTTTCACAGGCCCCTGCAAAGGTTCGTTTTTTATTTGGTGAAGTGTCATGTTGGAAGACAACCGTTTGAAATCGGGAAGTGCACCAGAACACCGTTCCTGGGACTTCAACGCCACGCATCACCGTTACTGCTGCGCCTTAACGCCCCTGAGTCTTACCAGAACACCATTCTCGGGACGTCAGCACCGCGAATCAGCGTGACTGTTGCGCCCTGGCACTGCGACATCGTACCAAAACACCATTTCTGGGACGTTAGCCATGATGATCCTTGACACTGCGACAAACTCTTAAGACGAATGTTCGCGGCGCTGAGGCGAGAGTCACATTTCGAAAAGAAACCGCCC
Organism: Prorocentrum cordatum; assembly: GCA_963575745.1. Taxonomy (NCBI): domain Eukaryota; class Dinophyceae; order Prorocentrales; family Prorocentraceae; genus Prorocentrum; species Prorocentrum cordatum. The sequence continues at coordinate 218,229 of CAUYUJ010014502.1, forward strand.
TCCATCCGTGAAGCTCTTGTGTACTTTTAGGACGAATGTACGCGGCGCTAAGGCAAGACCCACATGGTGAAAAGGAATGGCCCTCCATGCGTTCAACTCCTTCATGTTTTAGACGAGTTTTCGCGGCGCTGGGGCGGGAACCATGATAACAGCCCGCCCTCCATCGGTTCAGCTCTTGTATTGTAAAACGAAAGTGCGCGGCGCTAGGGCGAGCGCCATATGTCGAGAAGGGCTTTAAGACGAATGCGCGCGGCGCTAAGGCGAGAGCCACCTTGTAAGTTTCGGCATCGTAAGCGGTGGGGAAGTCGCAGGCGAAACGCCCAGCCCGCCTTCTCGACTGGCCTCGGGGTGCGACATGGAGGAATGCTCAGAAGGACGAGGAGATGGAGGAGGGGGCTGCAGGAGGCAGGACGAGGAGGCCGACAGGGAAGGCTGTATGGGGGGGCAGGAGGCGTTGGAGGAGCAGGAGGTGGAGACGGAGGAGGAGAAGGAGGAGGCAGGAGGCAGGAAAAGAGGCATCCGCCTCGGTCCTAGAACGGCCCCAGGTGATTGGAATGATGCAGTGGGGGTTAGAATGCAAAGCGTCGGTCGGTGATGATTTTTGCCGTCTTCGCGAAGTCAGGGGCGTTTCGAGTCGCCGCCGACAGGCGCGCTTCGAGCTGTTGGTATGGCGGCAATCATCCAGCACGTCCAGCTTGTGAGGCTTCGTTCTCTTCGTTCTCGTCTATCCAAGTGGATTCGCATGGGCCTATCTGCGCGGACGGGGCGGACGTGGCCGACGCTCGCTGCAACGCGTTTGCCCAGCGAGCTCAGGGGGCCACGCGGTCTGCCTCGGACTCGCGCTGGCCAGGCCGGCGTCTCCATCGTGGGCGGGGCCCCAGTCGCTCCGTCCACTTGCGTCGTTCCATTATTCGACGCGATCCCCATTGGCTGGAAACTATTTCTGGGGATTGCGCAGTGTTATGGAGATGCCCCTCGCGGAGCCGCTGCCATTGCGAATGTTGGCGCGCTCTGACGCGGGCGGCCGGCGCCGCCGCGCCTTCCGCTCAGCCGCTCTGCGTTCGCGGGCAATTTTATTTTTTTTGTCAGTCCGTCCCGCCCCAGCAGGCGCCGGGCGACGCCGCGCGCGCCGTGTCCGACGAGCTCGCGCCGGCTCAGCTGCCGGCGCGCCTGGTGGAGGACGCGAGTGGAGGCGTCACTTTGAAATTGGCGTTTTCGGGCGACTCGGCCAAGGTGGGCACCGGCCCCGCTGCGCGCCAGAAGCTCCGGCGCGGCCTTCGGGAAATCCTGAGGTATCCGGGAGCGGGTGGATTGGATTGAAGCCGAGAAACCTGAAATCGTGGCCCAATCATGGGTTCGCGCCGATTTCCTGGTCGCCCCAAACATGGCCAAAAAACGAACGGGTGACTGGGCGAGAGATTCAACGCGATCTTGGCCCGATATTGTTTTCGAGATATCAGTATCGTCGCGGGCGCGGACGCGGTTACGAAGGCGCCTTGCGCCAGGTTTACACGGGGGGGCCCGCGTCGTTGATCGAGCGGGGCCACTGGGTTCGCATAAGCAGGGCCAAGGTTCGGTGCTTCGCGGATTCATCATGGTTCGGCGCCTCTGGTCTAAGAGGGGGGGCGCATTCAGCAGAGGAGGGCCACGGTGGAGAGCGCGCGGGGGGGAGAGATTGGGCGGATCGGTCTCCGCCGCCGCCCCAGCGTTCACATGGCGGCGCCAGCAGGATGCCCGTCGGGCAGCTCGGAAGGGCCCCTGGGCCCCGCCGGTTCCGGGAGCGATTGCATTTTGGGGCAGTTTCAGTGTTTCCGTCGCCGCGCGCGGGGTGCGTCCACTGGTGTCCCACCTAGGGCAGGGCGCGTGCCCCAATGGGGATTGGGCGCGCCCAGTGCTCGGGCGCAGTTTCCTTTGAATTTTTCGGTCCCGCCCAATATGCTGCACATTTTTTCAGTCTTAATCCCGGAGCCAGAAAAGTCGGCCACGCACAATATTCAGCGTTTTTTTTTTTCGGCTCGCGCACCTGTCGGAATTGCGCGATTTTCGCATGGTGAAGGACGATTTTTCGGGTGAAGCACATTTGTTTCTGGCATGAGCGATATTGTTGGGGCGGTGGGCGACGATGTTGGGCGCGCCACGCGCCAAATAATTTTTGGGCTTGCCCGATATTTTTCGGGGCCTCCAGTGGCCTTAAAATATTGCGCTGTGGAATGGGTCGGGGGGGCATTGCCCTTCGGGCCCCCTCCGGTGCGACTGGGACTTGGCCCGTGGCCCAATCGTCGCTCGACGCCTGCCCTCTGCTACTCGAGCGCAAGTCCGATCGCGGGGGCGAGCCCCGCGGTGGCGCGCCGGAGCACTTGAGGGCGTGGAGGTGCTTTCGACCGCTGCGGCGCGGCGGTCGACGCCCGCCCCCTCTTCGGCGGTCGATGGCCACTGCTGGTGCTGTTTTGGCTGGGGGGGGTCTTCGACCGCCGCGGCGCAGGCTGCTCTGGGCGGCCCATGGCGCGCCTTTGCTTCTCTCGCGTGGCGCGGGGCGTCGATGCAGCGCTAGACTCAGCCCTTCGCGGCTGCGCGCCGTTACCGCAGGGCCCCGGCGATCGGCGCGCGATCGCTGTTTACTGGGGAGGGCGCGCGACGGGGGCGGGCGCCGCGGCGCCCGCGCCGCGCGGCAGTTGCGCGACACAACCGCCGCCATCGTATGATTTCGATATCGTCCGAAGCAGTTTCGCGCCGCCCAATGTCGCACATGCGCTTTGTTCATTATTTTGTGCGGCGAGAAGAGGTCTGCCGAACCCATATTTTTTTTTTTGACAACTGTCCCGGCGCGCTCTTGCCCGACGCTTCCACCCGCTGTCGGTCGCCCCAGGGGAAATCGCTTGAGTGCGCAGCCCTTCGGGGCAGGCAGTCGCGATCCTCGCGCCGCGCATCGCCGCTGGGGCCCTGGTTGGGCGTGTTTTTGTGAGTTGTTTTCAGCACCGCCCATTCGTTTATGGAATGCACTGGCGAGTCAGTCCCCTATATGGCCGTCGGTGAACAGGGAGTTCGCGCGGGCCAGCCACCTCGTCGCGCTCGCCTTCGCGATCATTCGGCCCCGCAGGCGCCCGCGGTTTCAGCGGTCGATGCGCCCAGCTGGGGCGCGGGGGCTTGTCCCCAGGCGGTGGGCCCCCTCATATACTGTGGCCGACCTTGGCCAGCGCGACCACGTAGGGGGTTTGTCCTCGGGGCTCGGAGTTGCTTGCCCTCCGCCTCGGGGGCTGCCGCGCCCCCGCCCCCCTCGCCTCGGCCGGGCCTGCATCGGCTCTGCGCCTCCCCCGTCTGGATGCCGCCCTGGTGGCCCCTCGCCCCCTACGTCGGACTCGGCCCCCGTTGCTTCCCCCCTGGTTCCGTTCTCGATGTGGCATGGGAGTGGCGTCGCGTGGCCCCCCAGTCTCGGGCCGGATCCGAGCCTCAGGTTTGCCGCGGAGGTTTGTCGATGGCATGGTCAACCGAGCGACCCGCCATGTCTTTAGCCTCATTCGGGCGTCGGCGTCTTCGTCTCGGAGGCTCGATGGCTCCTATATTGGTCGTGACTAAGGGGCGCTCGTCGGCAAGAGGCATGGTGCGCGCGCTCCGACAACGCGCTGCTCTGGCCCTCGCATCCTCTCCTATCACGCGTGGCGATGGGTGCCATCTGGGCACAGCGCCCGCGGCCCGCCCTCTCGCAATTTCCGCTCGGCTCGAGCGCCGGCCAGCCAGCGCGGCCTGGACGCCGCGCCTGGACTGGGGCGCGATCCTTCAGCCCCCCCAGGGCGCCGATGCCGGCGCGGCCTGGCGCCCCGCCGCTCCCGAGGCCTGGGGGCGCCAGGGCGGCGCCGCCGGCCGCCGGCGGGGCGGCGCCTTTCGGCTTCGGCCCCTTTGGCGGCCTGGGCCCCAACGGCGAGTGCGGGTCGGCCGCGCTCGAGTTCGGCCGGGGGGCCCCCAGTGCGCCGGCGAGCTGCCGCGACGGCGTTGCACTCGACGGGCAGCCCGGGCCGCGGGCCCACCGGGGCGACGGCGCCTCGCGGCGCGCTGACTCGCGCGGCGCTTGAGAGCGCTAGGCGCGACGACTGCCGCCGCTCGCGGGCGCGCCAGCGTCCGCGGAACAGGGCGGCGGCGGCGCCGGGCCAGTCGTAATTGGAGCAGGCGTCGCCCTTCCAGCCCAGCAACGAAGTGCGGGGACATGGCGCAGGCCGTCGTCGTTTGGGCCGCGGTCGCGCAGCCGCTGGCGACCGGCGTCTAGGAGCCCGGCAGCGCGGTGGCGGCATACTTCCACGACTTGTTCTTCGACCGCGAGACGGTGGACCTCGCGCCCGCGCTTTTGGCGGCTCTCTTCTTCTGCGAACCCCTGGTCGCCCAGAGGTCTCCACAGCTGCCTCGGCATCGTCGCGCGTTGACGGGCTTCGGGAAGCTGGTTACGTTGCACTGGTCTGCCGCTGCAGTGGGCTTTCGTGGCCCTGGTGAACGCCGTGCGGCTGGCCCTCGGCCTGGTCGACGCAGCCTGGTTAGCCCCGCTGAACTTCGCGTTCCACTGCCGCCCGTCGGAGTTCCCGGGGCCGCGCCGTCGGGACCTGATCGCCCCGCCTCGAGGCGGGCCCGTCCCGCCGCAGAAACGGCGCATCCTCTTCAACCCGATCGAGGGCGGGACCCCCGGCAAGGCGCCCGTCTTCGACGCGACCCTGCGACGCGACAGCGTGGAGTTCGGCTGGGGCGCCCAGGCCCTCAAGGCTATCAAAGCTCGCGGCAGCCCCGGCGAGGTGGTCGTCGAGCCGACGCGCGGGCAGTTGCGCGCGCTGCCCGCGGCTGAACGCCCGCCCGCTCGACGCTCTGCCGCCGATCTCGCCGTGCCAGCTGAGGCGCGGGGTGCCGGCCGCGAGGTCCTCGGCGGCGCGCGCGACACTGCGGGCGCGAAGTGGCGCTGCCGCTGGGGCTCGGACGCCTCTCTTCACAGGTGCGCCATGGCCGGGCGCCTCAACGAGCAGCTGCAGCGCCTCGACCCGCCGGCCCCAGAGGCCGCCGCCGCGCGCTCCGAGCATTTGTCGCCGAGGATCCTCGCGCCACCCCCGGCCTCCTGATATCTCCGGAGTCGGGGTTTGCGCCGGATTTTTTCCGGGCGGGCCCGCTGGTCAGCGGCTTGGAGCGGTCTGCGACGCGCCCCCGCGTTTGCCATTGATGTCCGTTTCGGGCGGGCCCGCGATCTCACCCACCTGGCTCTCTCCCGCCTCGTCCGCGGCTGGGTTCGCTCGGGAGAGCATCGGGCCCCGCGGCTCGGCGCGCCCTGCGCCGCGTTCCTGGCGGGCGATCCGGGGCGCGTGGAGACGAAGGCAGCATCCGCGCGGGGCCCCGACTTTGCCCGAGCACGTTTTGCCCAGGGCCCAGGAGGCCAGCGAGTGACGGTCACTCTCGGCGGGCTTCTTCCGACGGGCGCGCTCAATGCGCGTTCCCGTAGCCATCGGGAACCCTCGCGCCAGCCGCTCGTGGCTGGCGCCCGCGCAGCGTCAGATCTTTCAGTATGCACAGATCGATGTCGCTGTTCTAGATGTGGAATGCATGGGCGGAAGGAGAAGTCGGTTTGTCTCCGCCAACGTTGCCGCTGCACCTGCCCTGACCTGACACCCGAGTATGTGATTTCACAGGCAGACCTCATATTTATCTTCAGGACCAGAAAGAAACCGCACACGTCCCACTGAAGTTGCGGAATGGAACCCCACGATATTAGGATTATGCTGTTTAATCCAAGCTCAGGTGCATGCAGGTGGAGTAGCATGACGAGGGTGCGTATGCCACGCTTACCTTTGGAGCGAAAGGTGGTTTCGAAATTGTGGTGGAACCGTTTGCCCCATGAGTGTAAAAAAGGTACGCGCGCAGAGAATGCCCGATGTGTTTTGGCTCGTGGTCTGATCAGCGCACAGATCGTTGCCCGCTGGCGAGGACAACGTCTGGCCCGTCTGGTACACGCACGAGCATGCAGATCGCTGTGTTTACATGCAGCCCGTTTGCCTTTCAGTGCTTGCAAGGGCGTTCCCACGGTCTCCGTCCGCTTTGCGTTCTGCCATCCCCAAACCACCCTTTTCTCGCCGCCCGATAAGGACAGAAAGTCTCTCCACTTCGGTGTGTGCTGTGCGTGTTTCTCGGAAATGCTGGTGGAACCGGTTGCCCCATGAGTGTGAAGGGCGCGCGCAGAGAATATCATACTTGCTGTGGCTCTTGGCATGATCAGCACGCGGATCGTTTCCCGGTGGCGAAGAAAATGTCTGGCCCGTCTGGTACACGTGCGAGCACACACAAACACTATATATATATATGTGTGTGTGTGTGAAAGAGCGTGTCCGACCGCTGCTGGCGGAAAACCGGGGGGGGTCATTGCCGGTTCGAAACCCTCCCCCCCCTACGAAAAAACCGGTGGGGGTCATTGCCGGTTCGAACCCCTTCCCCCCCCTTTTCCCCAGTCCATCATGAAAAGGGGGGGGGGGTCACTACCGGTTCGAACCCCCCGCCTTTTCGAAAACCGGGGGGCGCGGACAGTGGCGGGGGCGGTGGTGGCGGGGGGGCAGTGGTGAGGGGGCAGCGGGAGATGCGGGGACAGTGGGACAGTGGCGGGGGCGGTAGTGGTGGGGACAGTGGTGAGGACAATGGCGGGAACAGTGGGGGCAGTGGGACAGTGGCGGGGACGGCGGTGGCGGGGGCAGTGGTGCGGGGACAGTGGGAACGCGGTGGGAACATTAGGACAGTGGAGGGCACTGTGGTGGTGGGGACTGTGGTGAGGGCAGTGGCGAGGACGGCGGTGGGACAATGGGACAGAGGTACGGCGGGGACAGTGGCGGGGACAGTGGGGACAGTGGCGGGAACAGTGGGACAGCTCAGTGGGACAGCTCAGTGGGACAGTGGGGACAGTGAGGATAATCGGGCAGTGGATGGGGCCGCGGAGAAGGTGGGGGGAGTGGAGCCGCGGTGGGAACTGTGGCGGGGACAGCGAACAGTGCGACAGTGGTGGGGGCACTGGTGGGGACAGTATAGGGCGGTGGTGGAACCAGCGGGGACAGTGGTGGTGAGGACAGTGGTGCTGGGAACACCAGTGGGGGATGTGATGCGGACGGTGGTAGGGACCGGGAGTCGTTTGCTGG
>CAUYUJ010014502.1:225467-248243 GCA_963575745.1 Prorocentrum cordatum
CCCCAGCGACCCCCCAGAGCGCCCAAAGCACGAATCCACAGAATCGCTTCGTTGAAGCCCTTCGTTTTTTCACAATTCACATGTGGCCTGCCATCCAGGCTGACGAATTCATCCGCTCGGCCCATCCGTCGCGGGCACCGTGCGCGCAAGCATGCCGGTTTCGGCCGAGGCCACGAAACGCTGTGTATTACATGTTTTTGTTCTGGTTTTTCTGGTCTGGGAATCAACGAAACATTGCGCATTACATGTTTTTCTGGTTTTCTAGTTTCTGGAGCTGGAATGCTCGCCGCGGCCCCCCCCCCCCCTTGGTTTGTCGTCGCATGAAAACGAGAAAACCAAAACAAACAACTGTCATGCGCAGCGTTTCGTGGCCTCCGAGCAAGAAAACACAATGCACGACATGTTTTTGTTTTTTTTCTGGTGTGGGAATCAACGAAACACGGTGTATGACAGGTTTTTGTTGGTTTTTCTGGTTTCTGGAGCTGGAATGCTCGCCGCGGCGCCACGCCGCCGCGCCCTCCCCTCTCGTTTGTCGGCGCATGAAAACCAGAAAAACAAGAAAAACTTGTCATGCGCAGCGTTTCGTCGATCCCAAGACCAGAGAGGCCAAAACAAACTTGTCATATTCGGCGTTTCGCGGCCTCGGACGAAGACGACGCTGTGCACGACAGGTTTTTTAAGTTATCTCATTTGGGAATCAACGAAACGCAGCGCATGGGCCTCGGAGCAAGTAAACGCTGCGTGGCAGGCGTCGTCCTGTACTCTTCGGGGACTACAGCGCTCGCCGCTCACTGGCAGTGCTCCTTGAGGAAGGCCCCCCCCCAGCATCCCCCCTGTTGCCGGCCACAAATCCTCGCCCCTGTGCCAGTGCAACCACTGGTAGGAGCGGATATTGCTGGTCAGCATATTGGTGTTCACTGTCTTCTTAGTCCCTAAGTGTTTCCGCAGCTCGCCCCAGATGCGGTCGATGATCTGGGTGCCAGTTCCCAAACGCGCTTGGTCTTGTTGGGCTTGCTGTCGTCTGGAACATCGCAGGGGGTGATCTTGGTGAACTTAGGCTTGATCCACATCCACTTACCCTTGACCATGACGCGCTTCTTGGCGCGGACAACCCAATCATGCTGGACCCCTTCGAGCTTCAACTTATAACTCCTGGCCCCGTCCGCGTGCAGTATGATGTTGCGCTTGTGGACCCATTTGTAGGCCAGAGGCTGCCAATCGCGCTTGCGGATCGGGCCTGGGCCTGGCGCCCGCCTCTCTGTCTTCGCTGGGTCCAGCGTGAACAAGACGAGGGATTTCTGGTCGCCGCGCTGAACCATGCCGCCCCATTGCACCCAGATGACAGGCTTGTCAGTCGCAGCGTCTGTGTTGGGGTCTTCTCCTTTGGCGATGTCCACTTCGTCGGCTTCTACGTCCGCCCAGGGCAAGCCGGCGCCGAATTTGATGTTCTTCTCGTGCTGGACCACGCTCTTAGCGCGCACCGCGTGCAAGGACTCGTAGATGCTCTCCGTGAACTCATGATTCTCCTGCAAGAGAAAACGCACGGAAGTCTGGCAGCATCTCGCAATTGAGCAGAAGAGCACAGAAGCTTGATCTGCCAAGCTCACGTGCGACTGCCCCGTACCGCCCTTGAAGATGGGGTGGAAAGCGCGCGGGAGCACGCGGCGCTTGCGCTCCTTGCTTTTGCAGCGGTAGGCCCACCCTCCATCCGAATCGGCGTAGTGCTTCAGAGGGCCAAGAGCGCCTTCCCCGCAATAGTGGCACGTGACGCCCTTCCAATCAGGGAGGATCTTGTCGCGCGTCAGCTTGTCGATGATGGTCTTCGCGGGCATGTTCACGAAATCCTTGAGGGGCCTCGCCCACGTGGCCTGCGCGCGGCGAATCTTCTTGGTCGGGGCCCCGTGGCGCACGCACGGCACGTTCTTGGGCGCGCCGAGCTGGTCGGCAGCCGCTGGCTTCTTCAAGACGGAGGGCGCCGCCGCTGGCCTCCTGGCGGCAACCTGAGATTGCGCGGCAGCGCGGGCCTTGCCCCTCTTGGCAGCAGGCAACGCCTTGCCCATCGCAACCATCTCGCCGCTCGCGCGGGCCGCGCGATGCGTTCGGCAGCTGAACCGCGAACCTCTCGAGCCGAAATCGCTGCGGACATGGTCGGCGGGGCCCTTGACATATGTGGAAGCCAAAACACCGGGATGATAATACGATCGCTGGACTGAGAACAAGTTGCGCGAGCAAGCATTTCCGCGGCTAGATGCAGATCACCTCACAAACAATGGAATGTTATTAATGCGAGTGCGCATGATAGCATGCCCCTACCGATGCCTCCCCTCGCAAGTTCACGAGCTCGACGCGGCGCCGCTTGCCGCGCCATCCGAGAACTGCGAGATCAAGCCGTCAAGCTTGGCCTTCTCTTGCTCCCGAGACTTCTTGGCGTCCACGCGGACCTTCTTCGGCGACGGAGAGCACAGATTGATGACTCCGCCGCCGCCGCCCAACTTACGCTTCCACACGCCTGGCTTCGCCTTCGCTGGCTTGGTCGGGGGGGTGGCTGGCATCGCCTCTGGCGCGGCGTCCATGCCGCCGCCGAAGCCACATACGTCCTCCTCTTCCTGGAACATTGAGCCCAAGCCAAGCTCTTCCCCATCGGGACTGGGCGGCGCAGCGGGCTGCGGCGAAACCGCGGCGGGCTCCGCGGCGGGCTCCTCGGCGGGCTCGGCCCCGCCCTGGTTATACTGCGTTTTGGCCTCCTCCATGAGCTTCAATATGTCGCGCTTCTCGAAAGCCAAGAGGTTGTCGAAGTCCTCCTGGTTGCGCCGCACGCTGTTCCGCAAGAAGTTCTGGAGGCACGTGCCCGCCGCAGGCGTGATGTAGCCGTCCTTGAGAGACAGTTTCTCCACGACCGCGATCGTGCCTGCCGGGCGGAAGTAAACAGAGGTGGGCTTATCAGGCAACGTTCAATAAGAAACCCAGAGTCTCGCCACCAATAGGCGGCCTGGCTCTGCAAACGTGGAGGAGGATGAAGATCATAGGCCCTGGGGGGTCGCTGGGGGGGGGACCAAACTATATATATATATATATATAGACACATATACGTATACATATATATATATATATATATATATATATATATTTATTTTGCGACGGGGTGCGCAGTGAAACTACTGAAAGGCGCCTCTCGCGAATGTCCGTTGCTGTACTCCGGGTCGGGGGGGCGACGGATAGAACGACGGCGGTGCCACCGAAACCAGTCCCAGGTCCCCCTGTCGGACGCCATCCTGATCAGGGCTTCGTGGCGGATCCAGCAGCGGCGACGATGGCGCCACCAGCGGCCCCCCCAACTTGGGCCCATGCAGTCAAGACGGTGAACTACGGGCAGTTGTGGCTCATGGGGGGCTCTGATTGACGCGCTGCCCTTCATATCCAGGTCGGGAAACCTGTTTGTGACTGAGGCTCGCCGCGGCCAGGAAAAAAGAAGCCTCGTTCCTTATTTGGCGTCGGTCATGGTAGCACGATGGGTGCAGCGCGCCCCAGGAGCCTTTCTCTTCGCACCGTGGTCTTCGCGGCAATTTGGGGGGCGCCCGTCGCGGGCATCCCTCGCGACTGCGGTGTGTGGGGTTGGGCAGGCTCCATGTCTACCCAGTCGGACCGATGTGACATCGGTCGCTGCTGGCCCGATCCCGATGCTTCAGCGCTCTGGTGCGGCGTGGTGCATGCAGGGGGCGCCGCCGTGCGACAACCTGGGCCGACCGATCCGACTCGTTTCCAATTCCGTGCTAGGGCGGCCGGCTTTGATGCACGCCCTTGGACAACATCCAGCGCTTCCATTTTGCCTTTTCCCGACGCGCGGGCCGCGGGATCCTTCCACTCCTTTCCCCCAGGGCCGGGTCTTTTCGTGCCCAGCCGTCCTTCGACGACCCCGAAGCCCGGAGCCAGCCTGCAGAGGCGTCAGGCCGGCCGTTCCGACCTTTTTTTTAGGCTTTCGGGCGTTTGGGTTCCGATCCGATCCGACATGCCAGTCCGTTGCCGACCGCTCCCCTGGGGCCGGGGTTCGACACGAACGGAATTGGTACGGTAACCCGGTAAGGATGGGTGCGGAGACTCGTTGCCGGTGTCGCTGTGGACGCTGTCCATTTGGGCCAGAAGGCCGCTTGCCCAACAGCGACCAGTGTCGGTTGGGCAGCACTGAGTGCTGGGCATTGTGCCCATTTTGTCCTTGCTCATCTCGGGCGTCCAAAGGGGCAGGCATCGCTGGCGCGGTGGTGGAAGAGCGCCAGCGGCCAGCACGAGGCCGCCCTGCTCACCACCTGACGGGGGGCCATGCTGCCTCCCCCCGCGCCGTCTCTGCCAGGGTCGTATAGTCGCGCTCCCGGTCGCTCGGGCTGGGAGGGTCCAGGCCTCCCACGTGGGGGTCCGAGCAGGCGGGGTCGGAGGATCGATGTGCATCCCGATGTTTCTCTCGCCGACGTCGCCGATGCATCGGCGATGCGAGGTGATCCCCCGACCCCATTTACTTGGAGCCTTCTCTGGGAGGCCTCCAGAAAAGGGGTAGGGATCGAAGAATAACAAATGGCACGATCAGAGACTTTCGCAGGCCCGCGCACATGTCTTGTGTCTGCGCTGGACCGCCCCGGCGGCGCCTCGAGCGCCGCCCCTGGCGCGTTTCGCGCGCCAGGGAGGGGGACCAAGCGCCGATCCGAGAAGTCCGCGGGCACCTTCGACGTGTTAACTATGCTTAGGCCGTTCTTCCTGGTCCGATCAAAGGAGCAAGAGATGCGGGTGCCGCGGCTCGTCCTGTAGAGACCTCGTCGCCACGGCTCGTTTCTCCTCGAAGTTCAGGTCAGAAGACATTCCTGGAACTGTCCAGGGAGTCACGGCATCGGTATCTTCGGGTGTGTGGTATTTCTAGGGGAGGAAGAACAATGACATGCATTAATGAGGGGTAGACGGAGGACTGAGGGATGAGGGAAGGAGGAAGGAGGGAGGAAGGAGGAAGGAGGCAGAGGAGGAGGATGAGGTAAAGGGTAGAAGGAATAAGAGGAGGAATAAGAGCAAGAGGAGGGGGAGGAGCGGGAGGAGGAGCGGGAGGAGGAGCGGGAGGAGGAGCGGGAGGAGGAGGAGGAGGAGGAGGAGGAGGAGGAGGAGGAGGAGGAGGAGGAGGAGGAGGAGCGGGAGGAGGAGTAGGAGGAGGAGGGGGAGGAGAAGGAGGAGGAGGAGGAGGAGGAGGAGGAAAAGGGCGAGGCGTGGCGGTTGCGGCGGCGTCGCCAAGCGGCACGGGGTAGTGGCGCGCGCCGCGGGCAGCCTCCGCTGGAAGGCGGAGCCGCTGCGCTGCGCGCCGCTCTACGAGCAGCGCGTGCGCACCTGGGACACGCCCGCGTGCCGCTGCTGGCGCCCGATCGTGGAACGGGCCACCCCGGGTGTCGAGAGCGACGGCACCGACGGCAGACGGCGGCTGGACTTGACCGTGCGCCGCCGAATGGCTGGCGACGAGCCCGCCGTTCGCGCGGTGGGCGACGCTCCTCCGAGGCGGCGTGCAGGGCACAGCAAGCCAAACCCGCGCCTACCCCGGCGACTGCTCGCCGCCTCGGCGGCGAGGCGCGGGCCTGGCTCGACAGGTGCGCGGCTGCTCCCTGCAGCGGCAGCCGGCGCAGCAGCTCCTGCGAGCGGGTGGGTTGCGCTGAGCGCGCCGCGGCGGGCGCTGAGCGCGGGCGGCTGCGCTTGGCGCGAGGGCGCTGCTTGGGCGGCGGCGGCTGGAACTTCGCTGGGGCGCCAGGCGGCCGCGGCTGGCTCGCTGTGGCGCGGCGCTGCCGCGCAGCTGGGGGCGCGCGGCGCTGGCGCAGCTGGGGCGTGGGAGGCGGAAAGCGCGTTGGGCGGTGGCGGCCGCGGGGCTGGTGCGATTGCTGGCTGTTGCTACGCCGCGAGCGCGGCCTGCAGCGGCGCGCGCCCGCGCTTGGCGAAAGCTCCGGGGCTCTTCCATGAGATTCGGAACCTCCTTGGCTTGCGGCTGACGGGGGAGGAGGAGGATGACGAGGAGGAGGAGGATGAGGAGGAAGTATGGGAGGAGGAGGAGGAGGAGGAGGAGGAGGAGGAGGAGGAGGAGGAGGAGGAGGGGGGATGAGTACGAGCGCAGGAGGAGGAGGAGGGGGAGGAGAAGGAAGAGGAGGAGGAAACTACTTATGATGATCCAGATGGTGATAATGATGTTGATGCTGATGCTGATGCTGATGCTGCTGCTGCTGCTGATGCTGATGCTGATGCTGATGCTGATGATGATGATGATGCTGATGTTGATGATGATGATGATGATGATGATGATGATGATGATGATGATGATGATGGTGATGGTGATGATGATGATGATTAGCATGATGCTGATGCTGACGCTGATGATGATGTTGTTGATGATGATGATGATGATGATGATGATGATGATGATGATGATGGTGATGGTGATGATGGTGATGGTGATGGATGGTGATGGTGATGGTGATGTGATGATGGTGATGGTGATGTGATGGTGATGATGGTGATGGTGATGGTGGTGTGGTGGTGGAGATGCGATGGAGGGAGGAGAGAGGAGAGGAGGAGAGAGGAGGAGGCGGAGCGGAGGGGTGGGGAAAGAAGAAGAGGAGTAGGCGGAGGAGGAGAGGAGGAGGAGGAGGAGGAGGAGGAGGAGGAGGAGAGGAGGGGGAGAAGGGGAGGATGATAAGGGACACATCCAAGGCCCTCCCCACTCCTCAGGAAAGAAGGAGGGGGGAGAGATGACAGCGCGCAGGAGTGAGGAAGGAAGGCGAGGAGGAGGAGGAGGAGGAGCAGGGGGAGGAGGAGGAGGAGGAGGAGGAGGAGGAGGAGGACTGACCCATCAAAGGCCTTCCTCCTCCTCAGGAGGGGGGGAGGAGAGAGGAGAGCGCATGAGGGAGGGAGGAAGGCGAGGAAGAGGAGGAGGCGGATCAGGAGTGAGGAATGTTCCGTGAGGGGCGAGGGGGAGGGGAGGGCGGGGCGGGGGAAGGACGAGGGGTCAGAAGTGAGGAGCGAGGCGTGGGGAGCGAGGAGTGAGGCTGATTGGGCGTCCGCCGCCCGCCGTCCTCCACCCTCCTTCGGCCCCCCACAGGGAACGGCTGACGGCGGACGAACTCATCACTTCACGTCCCCCCCCTCTGTCAGGCCAGTTGGGCACTGATTGACCAAGAAAGACACAAGGAACAACCACGGGCATCAACGACACGAACTTTCGGTGCTGAAATGAGGCAACACACAATGGACACCAATCAATAACATTGACAACCAGTCGGCAGCATGTTTCCCTGTGCGGGCGGCAGTGATGGGGTAAGTCTTGAAATGTTGGTCTGCATGTTGCTCGTGTTCCCTTGTGTATGTGCTGGTTGTTCCAGGTTGTTTGGCACTTTCAGTGCCCAGCCTCCTCCTCCTCCTCCTCCTCCTCCTCCTCCTCTCTCCTCCTCTCTCCTCCTCGTGGAAAGCAGACCTTCTGTGCTGGAGGAGGAGGGGCAGGGGAGGAGGACTGAGGAGGACGGAGGAGGGGGACGACGACGAGCAAACGACGGACTGGGGAGGGCACCATCATTATCTTCTTCCTCCTGGTCCTATTCCTTCTCCTGCTCCCTCCTCCTCGCGTCTCTCCTCCTCAACTCGCGTCCGTTTCACCTCCTCCTCCCTTGTTCTTCCTTCATCCTAGCTGCTCTTGGCACCCCCCCACACCCCACACCATGCAGCATACATGTACTGCTCCGCACTTTCTTCCGTACTACATGTACTCTGGCTTTCCCACGCGCGATCTCGGGGCGGGAACGTCACGGGACGCAGTCGCCCTTGTGGGCACATGGTTTTTTTCCCAACCATCCTGTGGTGTTGGGTCCTCGTTTTGAAGAGACAGTGCCCCGCGTCTCACCTCCCGCTGCCCTCCTCTATTCTCCCATCATCGTCATCATCATCATCATCAGCATCATCATCATCATCATCATCATCATCATCATCATCATCATCATCATCATCATCATCATCATCAGCGTCATCATCACCACTAGCATCATCATCGTCATCATCATCGCCATGGCCATTAGTTTCCAACCATCCTGTGGTGTTCGCATGGCGGCCCCGCCCCATTCTGGCGCACCCCTCACACGGTTCGTGGCCCCATAGGGAGCTCCACCGAAGGCCCCAGTGGCTGCGTTCGCATGGCGGCCCCGCCCCATTTTGGCGCACCCCTCACACGGTTCGTGGCCCCATAGGGAGCTCCACCGAAGGCCCCAGTGGCTGCGTTCGCATGGCGGCCCCGCCCCATTCTGGCGCACCCCTCACACGGTTCGCGGCCCCATAGGGAGCTCCACCGAAGGCCCCAGTGGCTGCGTTCGCATGGCGGCCCCGCCCCATTCTGGCGCACCCCTCACACGGTTCGTGGCCCCATAGGGAGCTCCACCGAAGGCCCCAGTGGCTGCGTTCGCATGGCGGCCCCGCCCCATTTCGGCGCACCCCTCACACGGATCGTGGCCCCATAGGGAGCTCCACCGAAGGCCCAGTGGCTGCGTTCGCATGGCGGCCCCGCCCCATTCTGGCGCACCCCTCACGAGGATCGTGGCCCCATAGGGAGCTCCACCGAAGGCCCAGTGGCTGCGTTCGCATGGCGGCCCCGCCCCATTCTGGCGCACCCCTCACACGGTTCGCGGCCCCATAGGGAGTTCAACCGAGGGCCCCAGTGGCAGGCTTCGCATGGCGGCCCCGCCCCAATCTGGCGCACCCCGCACGAGGATCGCGGCCCCATAGGGAGCTCCACCGAAGGCCCCAGTGGCAGGGTTCGCATGGCGACCCCGCCCCATGTCGGCGCACCCCTCACGAGGATCGTGGCCCTGTGGGGAGCTCCACCGAGGGCGCCAGTGGCAGGGTTCGCATGGCGGCCCCGCCCCATGTCGGCGCACCCCTCACGAGAATCGTGGCCCCATAGGAAGCTCCACCGAAGGCGCCAGTGGCAGACCCATTCACACTCAGACTCACTCGCGCTCTGACTCACCTGCGTTCATTCTCTCGTAATCAGACCCATCGTATTCCTTTGCGTTGCCCCGCCACATTTCGGCACCCCCCTCATACGGTTCTGGGCCCTATGGGGGGCGCCACCGAAGAAGATACTCACAATTGCGGTACTCACAACTGCATATGGTTGGGTCCTTCGCCAGGATAATTTCTCAGAATGGCATTGTGCAATACAATGTCCATGGTGGAAGTGGAGAGACCTTCCACATGATGGAGAGATTCACGCAAGCACAACCGGCTTGGCGGGCATTCGTCTTCGAACCTCTCCCCCAGGCTACCTTGTTCAATTGTAGCACCTCGAACGCGGAGGATATGGTTTGTCAGCAGGCTGGGTAGCGACTCCCTTTTCGAATCGAGCGGCAGGGTGTATGTTGATGATGACCCAGAGGATGCGCAGAGGGACTCGGACCATCGCCACCCCACTTCCAGCAGCCCAGGGGCGAGGACTGGCAGCACGCATGGTACGTGGATCCCTGGACCTGACGATGGTGTTGCTGTACCTGCCCCCGCTGAAGGACCATAACATTCGCAAGAGGCGGGCCCTTGAGAAAAGGTTCGCGCGCACTTGTACAATAGGCGACACAGCAAGTGAAATTGGCTCTTCCTCGTTCGGCCCCGATTGTGGTGGGCGGCCTGAACACAGGCAACGGACTTCGCAATGGATTGCTCGTCGCACCACCGACGTTCGACGTAGAGGCCGCAGACAATGCCGATAGGCATCCAGACCATCTGGGCAACCAGACCACCTGGGCAACCATCTGGGCATTCGTACGTCTGAGGCCACCACCTGGGCAACCATACCATCATACGCGATCAGGTGTGGGAGGAGCTAGTTCTACCACATGAGTTGATGAAAGTTGGCGGCTTCTCAGCGAAACCAGGACCGACGTACTACCACTACGACGGTTCGACCAGCACAATGGACCAGGTGTTGATACCGATGGCTCTTCATGACCAGATTTGGCGCTGCTTTACCCACTGGGGTTCGGCGAGACGACTGCATGTAATGCCGAGTGCGTTGTCGAGAGACTATGTACCGGTCATCGTTGAGTTCGCCGCTCACCAGCACCGCCGTCAGCAACGCGACACCTTCTGCTGGGACCGAGATAGCTGTCAGCCGCGTTGCAGGAGGGTGCTGCACGACTGGAATTCCAGAATGTCCTGGAAACGGAATTCATTCAGCGCGCGAAGCTCACACAATGCGGGACCATAGGCGACATCGACGGCTACTTGCGGCAGTGGGTGGTTTCGGTGCGTTCGCGTGCCCAGCGCATCTTCGGCCAGTCGCGCAAGGCCGACGATCCTCAGGCCGCGCGACTCCGAGAGCGACGACGGGAGCTGGCGCGGCTTCGCGCTCAGGCTCGCGCCAGGCTTGGGGGGCAGGGCGAGGAGTACGAGGAGGTTCGGAAACCTCAGCCCATTCTTTTCCCAGGGTACCAGGAGCCGCAGGACATCCGCATCTCGCCGGCAGCTCGCGCGTCGCGTGCGTTCCGAGCGTAGACGACGACCCGGGCGAGACCTGCGCGAGGCCCGCCGACGTCGTCGACGATTTGCTGAGGTCAATAGCTTGTTTATTATGCTGGCAGCTCGCTGCGGGGGCCCTCGAAAACGGAGGCGCCGCATCCCGGCCGCGCAGTCGTCGCGGGGGGGATGGGGGGGTCTTCTGGCTGCCCCCTTTTATGATGGAGGTATACATGCCCGGGAGATCGATTGCACGTCCGCATTTGAGAGGAATCCCGAGGCGTTCGATACGACAGCGTTTCCCTTCAAATCTCACGAGGAGCATGGGTTTTGGGCCGAGCGAGGTCTTCGGAGTACCCTGAGGTTCCTAAATATGCGCCCCGAGCGACAAGCTGCCCCGGCCCGGGGCATTCCCGCCGAAGTGTTTCCAGTGGCTGAAGAGCTCAGTTGCGTTGCGCGAGCCGACGAGCCTTGACTAGGACTTGGCGCTGAACGAGTTGGCGAGCCACCCCCCTCCCAGGCGCTCGAACATGAAGAACCATGCGCCCGTGGGTTCGATTTCTGAAGCGAGTGCCAAAGCTGGCTCGATTTTCTTGGGGGCGCCCGATATCGATGCCGAGCGGGAAACGCGGGCCCGGGGGAGCGCGCCTTATTCGTGCATTCTGTCCCCGTTGAAAGGGCCCCATGGGGCCGCGATCCGACGAGGCCTGCATTTCCGACCCCGGGGCTGGCCGACGGGATCTCGCGGTTTTCTATCCGCTCGGCGTCGCGAAGACGCCCGGGCGGTGTAGCTGCGCGCGGGGCGCCGACTTCGGAAGCGAAAGCAAAAGCTAGCCCGCCCCAACAGTCCCCGCGAAATGTCCAATACTTTCGCCTCCACTGCGCCCGAAGCCCGACGGGGATCTCGTTCCCCCTCGAGATCGCGCCCTGATTGAGCACCGCGCGGGGCGTGCCCCTATCTTCTCCGGCGCGCGTCGAGGGCGGGGTGCGCGTGTGCGTGTGAGCGCGTGCGTGTGCGTGTGTGTGCGTGTGCGTGTGTGTGTGTGTGCGTGTGTGTGCGTGTGCGTGTGCGCGTGTGCGTGCGCGTGCGTGTGTGTGTGGGGGGGGGGGGGGGGGGGGGGGCGAAGCTTGGAGCGGTGCTCGTAACTTGGTTACGAGACGCGGATGTGGAGGGCTGGTGGGGTCGAGTGAAGAACCAGCTGGGCATCTTCGCACATATTACACAGCGACCGTCTCACGCCTGACGTTCGACTCGACCAGCCGATCATTCACTAGATCTCCCGCGCGGTATCATTCCACGCGAGCTCGACGGCAGCGCGAGCGTCTTCGCTGATGGTATCTGAAGCATGGTCAATGCCCGCAGCGGCGAGGCTGGAGAGGCCCACCTTCTTGCCCAGCAGGGCGATGCAACCTTGCGAAGAGTTGCGTCAAATTGGCCTTCTTCAGAACAAGGGCAAAAGTGAGGCGGTACCGAGCTTCTCCCGTGATCAGGGGACAACTAGGTTCGAGGAGTTTACCGATGAGGATATTGTTTTACCGCGGGCTCGGTATCTGCGCGGCACGCGCGCGTAGAACTTAGCGACGATGGAGGAACTACAATATAGGCGTTCTGCCATGCGAGCGGGATGGGCCAAGATGGGGGGTCTGTGGGGCAGCCGAATATCTAGCAAGCTCAAGCTTCTGGCATTTCCTGGACACCTTGTCGAAGTGGGTTCATCGGCGAATGGGGCTTATGCTTGCGTGGCAGAAATGTTTAGCCATATAGGCGTGATCGCTGCTAGTATTCATGAGCTCTTGAGAGCTGTAACGCGACGAACTGGCGGCAGCCATCCTCATGGACTCCCTCGCGCAGTGCTTCGACGCAGGTGGGAGATGGTTCCTGCTAGGTGCGCGCGCGCGCATCCAGAAGACTGCCCCGGGTCCGGAAGATGGCCCGCGACCCCCAGCCCCACGCCCAGGTCGTAGATACTCTATGGGACACCCTCAATGATGGACCTCCTGCCCTGGGCCCTCCTGCACACCTTGCACGAGGTGCCCCGCCTCTGGCGCGCCACGTCAGGAACCGATCTGCGGGCTCGCGCTGGCATCAGCGGCACCCGGGGTTTTTTTGGGGCGATGGAACGAATTTAATTACTCGTTCGTCGCCCTGTCCGATGACGGCGAGGCGCGCGAAGCATGGTTCCGGGTCGACCCGTCGCTTCTCAAGGCAGCGATCTTGGAGGAAGGCCAGGCTGTTATCGCTCCAGGAGCTGCGAGGACCTGCTCGCGCGGCGGCGCCTCCGACGGAAGGAGGACTCACGGCATTCGAGTGCGCGATCAGAGACGAGAATGGGGCCCTCCGCTGTCGGACATTCTCCGACCATGGGGCCCTGACCCCCCATGGTTCCAGTCTCTTGGTGGCGAGCGCAGGAAGCGCAATCCCCTGTGCCCGCGCGTGAAATGCAGTCAGGGCCTGCTGTGTCGATCGACGCCCTCGGCCAGAGATAGTGCTGGTCTCAAGCGTTGTCTAGGTCGCTTTCGACCCCCGCGGCCCCTGAACGTTCCCACCGCGAGAACGCGCAACTACTGCGACGCAACCTTCGAAGCCGCGGGCAAATGCAGCGAGCGCGTCGCGCAGCAGCATCTCCCCCACCCCTCGCCCGCGGCAGTTTGCCCTCGGACCTCTCCTCGCGCGCCGCGGCCTGGCGCCCCGCGGCCCCGCAGAGTTCCGCGCCAGGGCACCTCGGCGACATTCGGCGCGGGCCCAGGGCTGGCGGGGCGGCGGCCCCGGCGGCGCCGGGCGGCGGAGGCAAGGGGGCCGACCGCCAAGACAGGCGCGTCCGCGCCCGAGGCGTCGGCGAGAAGAAGACCGTTCTCGGGCCCAAAGGGCGCGCACAAGCAATGGTAGGTGCTGATTCTCAAGTCATTGCTGCAGCTGGGCCAACCGACGCGGAACGTCGCAGGCGTCGCCTTCAATTGCAGTCTGATCGACGCGAGCGGCCGTGAGGCGGCGAGGATGAGCGCGACGGGCACGAAGCGCTCGGAATCGGAAGCACCAGTAGGACGCGGGCACAATGTAGGGCCCCCGTGCCCCGGGGTTTTCGGCGGCCCCCTGATGGGCCCGACGGGGCAGAAGGAAGCCGCGGGGGACAATCGACAATCGACAGAGTTGCGCAGCCAGCTCGAGTCGATGGAGATGCCCGCGAAGTCCGTCAATATCAAGTTCTGCAAGATGGGCCGCTGCAGCGATCCGAACAACAAGAAGCGGCCCCTGAACCTCGACCCGACGATCGGGCCGATGATTCTCGAGAGCTAGGCCCGGGCGGGCGCGGAGCGGCAGCGGGGCCGCGCGCCGCCGACCCGCGCGGGGCGCGAGCTGCAGGGGCGGCTCGAAGCGTCAACGGACCTGTGGATGCCGACAGTGTGGCTCGGGGCTTTCCTGACGTCGTGATTGCTGCGAGTGTGGCTCGAGGCTTTCCTGGCGCTGCGAGCGCTGATGGGGCGGCTCGGGGCGCGCCGCAATTCGTGAGTTTTGATGGTGTGACTGTCGGTGCAGCTCGCGATGCTGATATGGCGCCTCCTCCTGGCAGTGAGCGGGCTCAGCGATCATTGCCGTTATCTCCGACCCGCCCTCTTACCTCGTCCTGTTCTACGAGCCCCCCGACTCTGATTGTTACCTCTGCGCAGGGAGCTTCTACGAAACCCGAAACTTCGACGGCGGCGAGCCCCTCTACGTCGACCTTCCGAGCTGCTACCAGACCGTCGACTTCGACGGCGGCCATTCCATCTACTGCCGCGGATCCCCGTGCTGCCACGGGAATCCCCTGCGCCCCGCGGTGCTGCTACGAGACCCTCGGGATCGACGGCGGCGCCCTGTCCCCCCTCCTCGGCGCGGAGGCCCCGTGCTCGAAGCCTTAGGCGCGGCCCCGCTTCGTCGTC
The DNA here is from genome assembly GCA_963575745.1 of Prorocentrum cordatum. Classification (NCBI taxonomy): domain Eukaryota; class Dinophyceae; order Prorocentrales; family Prorocentraceae; genus Prorocentrum; species Prorocentrum cordatum. Next base: position 239,883 of record CAUYUJ010014502.1, read on the forward strand.
GGCTGAGCACTGGGAAGTTCAGAAATGCGAGGCCCTCGATTTGGTTTGTGCACATGCGTTTTTCGAGGAGGGGAGCCCAGAAAAGGGCAGCCATAACATCAAGTTGCGTTTCAGAGTCGCCTGATTCCGGCACTGGCTGGGAAAGAATTCGAGCAGGTGCATGTCTAGTCCCGCCCGGGAGGGCGGGGGACTTTGTTAATCTCCTGTTGGGCCCCGTTTTGGGCAATGCGTCCCAGGGCGGTCTCCGGGGTTCGGGGCGCTGGCCTTCGGCGTAAGCGTTGGAGGCGCGCCTTTCCGAGCTTGATCTCGCTTCCTGGGATTTTCCTCCGAGCCCGCTCTCAGGCCGTAGTCGACCAAGACAAGAGGTTATATGGAGTTTTGGTCATGATCCTGATCTTCGTTCTTCCTCATCCTCCTCATCCTCCTCCTTTTCCTTCTCCGTGTCCTCCTCATTCCTCCTCCTGCCGCCCCCATCACGATTCATCCTTCTCCTTCTCATTCCCTCGGCCTCCTCATCCTCCCTACCCCCTTGGATTGTGTCCTTCGTTACCCCCCGGAGGTGGATGATGAGGAGGAAAAGGGCGTGAGTGCGTGCGTGTATGTGTATGTGTGTGTGCGTGTTTGTGCGCGCGCCGTGCGTGAGTGCGCGTGTGTGCGTGTGTGTGTGTGTGTGCGTGTGTGTGTGTGTGTCTGAGTGTGTCTGAGTGTGTCTGTGTGTGTGTGTGTTTGTGTGTGTCTGTGTGTGTATCCGTGTGCCTGTGTGTGGTGTGTGCGTATGTGTGTGCTTTTTGTATTTCACATGTCTAGACTGCCTCATGTCTGTGGAGGTCCAGCGAAGCCACGCACCACACGGCTTTACGGGTTAAGCTTGTTAGCTATGACGCATATGTAGTTTGCTTTCGTATTGCGACAGGTTCGATTTCATGACCCGCGTATGGCAATTCGCGTGGGCACCTCTGTTTGGACATATGTGTACCAGCTTTTTCTTGCTCCTCTCACTTCCCGCTCCCGCACAAACCCTCCCAGACAGCCGAACTCGAATTTTGTTCGCTGCAGCTCTTCATATTCAAAGGCTCCGAGGAAGAGGTTTGAGGGCCCGCTCAAGCCGCCCCAGGCGGCGCACACGTACGTGGATCTCCAATAAGATTGGCTTGCGACAGGCGTTTGACAAATACTGTTGCGTCGCAGTGTTCTGATTCCTCGGGTGCATATACGGGACGCTTCTCGGCAATCGGAACTTCGCTCCTCTTGGCTTCACCCTGGTAGTTGGGGCTCTACTGGACGTGACGGCCGGGACGGCGCTTGACAGCGATATTCATCACATGTGTGACCCAGGGAGGCTTGGAGCGTTAACCATCTTGGCGACGTGCACCACACCCTGGCACTTACATGCCAGTTCATATCTGTTCATAGCGTTCCATATCAGTCTATATTCCGCGCGTTCAGCACGCCAGCTTACCATATGCTTTGGGGTGATTCGGGTGCGCATGGCGCAAAACCTTTTTTTTTCTGAGGAGCGGGACGTTCGTCTGTTGGCCGGCAGCGACATCGCCGACGACTCAAGATGGTTCCCGCGCTTGGCAGCACTCAACTCTACGATCTGGGCCACTCATCACCGACACAATCAGATTACCAGGGTTCATTACTATACCCACCTCAGGATTGTAGTGGCCCGCGAACAATTTCAGAGGACGGAGCCGTACGCACAGGCTCTTCATCAATGGCTGCGTGGGCAAGTACACTGGCGTGCTCAATAGGTTCGAGGATGCTCTCCTTCATGCAGTTTGCTGTCTGGTACGCTCTACGCGCAGGTTCGACTCCTCCCCCTCTCTACATGGTCGGGCAGCATCTTCGGAGAAGGCCCCCACAACTGTTTCTCCACATACCTCAAACTAAACAAATCGGTGTGCTGATATGGGGGATCATCCCTTTCGGTGTGATGCAGCTGTCCACAGGCTCATTGCAGACGGACAATGATGAACTGTTCCGGGTCAATCATCCCGCTCGAAAGCCCCTCCCCGAAGGCACCCTAACGCGACATGCGTTGTTGAAGCAGCTTCAGTTGGTCACATTTTGGGCGACCCAACTATCGGTATATACGGATTTGTTGGGAGCCACACCGTACGATGACACCTTAGCTATGCTATTCGCTGCTGCGCCGTTGCAATGTCTAGTTGACAAACCATCCTGCCGTTTTTTTGGAAGCCCTGCGCACGACTCAGGCGGATGTAGTTGCGAAGCTTGCACTCCCAGGAACCAGCACATATGTACCAATGCTTCTGACAGGGCTGACGTGTTGTATATCCTTATGCCGCCTGCACATGTTGGCGACGGGCGGGCGAAAAGGCCCGCGGACGCGCTACGCGACTGATGCATAGTCTCCCTCCCTGATTGCAGAGTGCTTATCAACGAAGCGGGGAGGTATCTATCGTGGAGGCTGCGGAGATTTTCTGCTCTGCGCTGCTACAGATCAGATGCGTGTTTAGGGCGGGTTTCCGCTCCTCTTCCACGCTACCAACCCGCGCGAACAGTTCTGTTTAAAAGATAGGATCGGAAACTCGTACATTGGCCAAGGGGCACTACATCGTGGGACGTCTGGGTGTTCCGGCGGCGTCGGGCGTTTCCGTGAGCACCTCAGAGGCCTCCGTTGCATATCTCAAGAGACCCCTACACGGGAACACAGCAGGTACCTCCAGTTGGCCCTTGGGTGTTCGTCCTGGTTTTTCTTATTGTTCTTATAAGTATGTTTCTTTTTCTTCTTCCTGACCCTGGTTCCGACCTCCACGATACATGCGGTTGAAAGTGCCCGCGTAGCTTACACCAGGCCGTCGGCTAACAACAACCTGCGCAACCCTCATCTCGGACGGCTCCGAGCACGGCCTCGGGACCATCCACGGGCCAGACGCCGCAGGACAGCCAGACGCAAGGGTGAATCTGGGGAACACATGCGTACATCTATCCAACAGTGGTACGATAAACGGAACACATCTTCATGTACAACACATCTTGGGTTCTCTCGGTACCTAGCTGCCCGACATCGATGGCAGCATCTACTTCAAGCATCCTACAGCGAGTTGTATGACATTTTGTTACTTCAACACTCCCTCTCCATATTGCAGGACCTGGCAGCAGTGCGCTCATGATGATGTGGCCTGCGATGTACCTACGCACGATACTATGGGCTCGCACCTGTGGGACGCGGCCCCACGGTAGCGACTTCCTTTACACCGTCTGGGAATTCACCATCTTGCGCCCGTTCTGGATGGACCGTGTGCGTGCCCGATCTTCCTTCAAGGACTATCTCAATTCGTTCCGTTTCCTTGCACCTGTTTGTTGTATTTTACGTGTAAGACACATTTCTGAGTTCGGCGGGGCCCGCCGATGGATCGTTCGGACAGCGCAGCAGGCGCGGCCGCGCAGACCAGCATGGGCATCCTGGGCTGCAATGTCTACCCGTCTGAATGTCAGACCGCCCCCCGCGATAAAGAAGCAGCACTGTGACATTGCGAAGGTTTTTCGAGCACAGCGGTACACTTCTTTGGGGGTTCTATCTGTTCTGGACTATGACTGCGCAGCGCGGGGTGGTGATATGGAACGGGCCCCTATGAGCGGCCGCATCCCGCTCATCGCCCCCCGCCCTTCCCACCCTTCAGGTTACCGGAACTAAGACCTCCTGCCGCCGCTGGCTTGGTTCACAGGGCCTGGATAGGTCCATCTACCCTGCTTATCGACCCCCACGGACCCGCCCCGACGCCCCGCCGACTTCCCGTGGCGAACGACGATACCAGGCCCTTGGAGAGGCCCGCATGGCGTTAGAGACCAGGGCCCAGCGGCCCTCCGAAGAGACGCGTTTCACGGTGGACGACAAGGACCCCAGCTTTTTATGGAAGGTCAACGGTCTGTACCACTTGACGCGCTGGCTATGGATGCTGGCACGGGCCCCCACGCGATGGCGCGTGGTCGACACTTCTACGGCTGCTGTCGTGTCGCGGCACCGACTCCTGTGCGATTGCACGATCCCGAAGTCCCTCGGTGCGAAAGGGGGGGGGGCCTTGAATTAAAGTCATATCCCATACATATACCCCACGATAAAACTTAAGTGCTGGAACGGCGAACGCCCCCCCCCCCCCCCCCCGCGCAGGGGCGACGTGCATGTGCGAAGCCACAACGCCATTTTATTCTGAACATTTGCAGTTTTGCACGGTTCCCGCCTCGCTCCCTCGATCATTCCCTTAGCCGAGAATTTACGTCCATACCTAATCAGATGATCAGATGAATCCAGGTTGGTCATTCTCATTCCTTCACGGCGCCGTGCCTAATATCACTGCGCAGTATCACCACCTTGGGCGAACCCCTCCCGACGCCCCATGCGTGCGCAGGGGCTGTGGTCAGCGGCTGGAGAGCCCCGGCGTTGCGGCCGGGGACGCTGGCCAGGCGTGCGCGGCCATTTCCGTGGACCACATCCACGACTGTTTAGATCGCCTCTTTGTGAAGCTGGAGGCGAGCGAGGCTGCAGGAAAGAAAAGATGTATCACGGTCATGCGTCATGCGCACTCAACGGGCCCACGTATTCTTCGGGGGAAGTACTCACCAACGCCTATGGGGCCGCACGGTCTGGCTGCCCAGTAGCATCCGACGGGCTCTGGAAGGCTTATTGGCTTCTTGGGTACGAGGCTCTTCTTGGTCAGTGGCCTTGTGGTCCAACAATCCTGTGGGATTCCGATAGGTGGGCCCCTTAGTGGGGCTATGCTGCGCGCTGTACTTAGTGATCTTGAGTTTCACACTGATTTACAGTACCCAGGCCGCCGTAGTTCCATTGTGCGCTTCTGCGGCCACATCGCAACCTAACAGCGAAGGCTGTTAGGTTACCATAGCTGACCTTCGCACGACTCATGCGTATATCAGGCCGAAAAAAATGACATCATCCTGGCTTCCAGAATGCGTTGCAGTTCCTGCCTCGAACGATTGGTCCGCGCCGTCTATGGCTCGACGGTGAAGTTTGATTTTGCCGACCCCATCCCACTTGATTCAAAAACGCTCAATGGTTTCTTCTCTGGAGACTACGTTGTATTTTACGATGTGTCGGGCCACTCACTGGACGGCCCATAAGAATGAAGCCTATGCCTTTTCGGGCGACTTGGGGCGTCTTGCGAAGCAATCCCTGGTTCCATACCTCGGGGCATTCCCACCTACCCTCCGTAGACAACAACGGGGTGAAGTACAGGGTCGTCTTACGAGATGGCAAAACTTACAGGCGTGTGATTTTAATTTGGTGGTTCTTGCGTGTAGCGATGTCTTGCTACTTCTACGATTGGGTTACAGTTCTCAACAACTTTATCTGATATGGACACGAATTCCCCCACCATCCCCACGCCTGGATACTTGCACGGCGCCCGTTCGACCTGTTCTCCCGACGTCCCGCCCGCCGCGCGCCCCTCCCAGTGCATTGGCGACCTTTTTCTCTCAGAGCCTTGCTGACCCCCCGACGGGCGACCCTGTTTCCACCCTTGGCCCGACTACGCAGCAGGGCGCCGAGATGGTCTCCCCTTAGCGGAAGGGCAGCAGCAAAGGCGTCGGCAAGGGCCAGCATGAAGGCCCCTATGCCCCACGGTACACCCAGTCAAGGGACAAGGGGGGGCCGGCAACTTCGGAGGCGGCAGGAGCGGCAGCACGAACGGCGGGTTTACAGGGATGCTCGGCCAGATGACCTCGGTCATGGACAACGTCGCTGCCCTGGGGGAGCTCGCGCGCGCGGGCAGCGCGCTGGCGCGGGCGCAGCAGCAGCCCGCGCCGCCCGCGGCCAACGCCGGGCCGCCCCTATCCGCGAGCCCCGCGACACCGGGTTGCCCGACTCACTCGGAGCCGACTCGGGAGCTCGTCGGCGCGCCGACCGAGGTTCTTCGGTCCAGCTCTCCTGGCGACTCCAGGCTACAGCAGACGACCGCGCGCCTCCGCGACCCCGTGGGCAGCGCGACCCCGACGTCTACAGCGGCCGCGGCGGGCTCTGCAGCAGGTGCCGCGCCCTCTCCCAACCTGCTGGCCACCAACCCGATCATCCAGCAGATGCAGTACAACGTAGCGACGCTCCAGAGCACGGTGGAGACCCATGGCTAGCAGATCAGCACCATCAATACGACGCTCGCGGGAGCCGCCGAGGACTTCCGCGCCACACGCCAGATGATGGAACGCACGATGGCGGCGCAGCAGCCAGCCTCTTGTGGAACCCTTTCGACGGCCCCGCTGATGACGGTAAACGGCCACGACCATGCCTAGGCGATTTTGGGGGCGGGGGCTCAGCGTCAGAACATGACTCAGCTATCCCGGGAGATCAGCGCGGCCACCAACGCCTCGATGCCGCGCGAGGCTTGGTGGTTCCAGATCGCGCGCTGCATAGGCGCGTTGCAGTGGCAGGTGAAGCTTCAGCCCCTTGGCATGCCAGCATCTGACACGGCAGAGGCGTCGAGCTTCAGTAAGATCGGCCAGCGCATTTACTCCCGACTTCAGCATGACGGTTCATGGAGTGAGGCGGACCTCCAGGCTGTCGCGCTCCAATGACTTTAGCCATACTACCCGTGGTGGCCCTGCGTGGGGTGAATGCCCCCCTATCTCCCGGCTCTACCCAGTGGATAGGGTACCTCGCAAGCTTTCAAGGCCAGGCCCACACCTCCGACGACTTCGTCTTTGGCGTGGCCAAGTCTGGTCCAACTATTGGTGAGTCATGGGCTTTGCTCGCAGCTGTGTCCCAACCCTATTGGTTGATCGTGCGCGCATCTAGGCTACTATTCAAAAGGTCGGATCTGAATAGAGGTGACGGCAACGCCCATGACGGCCCAGCGGACCCACGTGGAGCCTGATCTCCTGCTGATTTTCTTTTTCTTTAGTATCCCACCCCTTCCTTAAGGACGGGTTTGTGTGTGCTTCTTGTATTTCACATATCTAGACTGCCTCATGTCTGCTGAGGCCCAGCGATGCCACGCACCACGTGGTTGTTCTGCTTAAGCCGTTTTGCTATGACACATATTTATATTGCTTTAGTATTGTGACGCGTTCGATTTCATGACCCGCGCAGGGCAATCCACGTGGGCACCTCTGTTTGGATATATATGCGCCAGCGCCCTCTTGTTCCCCTCTCTTCCCGCTCCCGCGCAAACCCTCCCAGACAGCCGAGCTCGAACTTTGCCCGCTGCAGTTCTTCATGTTCAAAGCCTCCGAGGAAGAGGTTTATGGGGCCCGCTCAAGCCGCCCCAGGCGGCGCGCACGCACATGGATCTCCAATCGGATTGGCTTGCGACAGGCGTTTGGCAAGTGCTGTTACGTCGCAGTGTTCTGATTCCCCGGTTGCATATACGGGGCGCCCCTCGGCGATCGGAGCTTCGCCCCCCCCGGCATCACCCCGGCAGTCGGGGCTCTACTGGGCGTGGCGGTGGGGGGGGGCGCTTGACAGCGATACTCATCACAAGTGTGTGTGTGCGTGTGTGTGCGTGTGCGTGCGTGTGTGTGTGTGCGTGTGTGTGTGTGTGCGTGTGTGTGTGTGTCTGTGTGTGTGCGTGTGCGCGTGTGCGTGTGTGCGTGTGTGCGTGTGCGCGTGTGCGTGTGCGTGTGCGTGTGCGTGTGCGTGTGCGTGTGCGTGTGCGAGTGCGTGTGCGTGTGCGTGTGCGTGTGTGTGTGTGGGTGTGTGGGTGTGTGTGCGTGTGTGCGTGTGTGCGTGTGTGCGTGTGTGTGCGTGTGTGTGCGTGCGTGTGCGCGCGTGTGCGTGCGTGTGCGTGTGTGTGCGTGTGTGTGCGTGTGTGTGCGTGTGTGTGCGTGTGCGTGTGTGTGCGCGTGTGCGCGCGTGCGCGTGTGCGCGTGTGCGCGTGTGCGCGTGTGTGCGTGTGTGCGTTTGGCGTGTGTGTGTGTGTGCGTTGTGCGTGTGTGCGTGTGTGCGTGTGCGTTGTGCGCGTGTTGTGCGTGCGTGCGTGTGGTGCGCGTGTGCGTGTTGCGTTGTGCGTGTGTGCGTGTGTGCGTGTTGCGCGTGTGCGCGTGTGCGCGTGAGCGCGTGTGCGCGTGGTCGCGCGATGACTGACTGGAGCGCGTGGCGCCGCGTGCGCGCGTGCCGCTGCGTGCGCGCGTGCGCGCGTGCCGCGCGTGCGCGCTGCGCGCGTGCGCCGTGCGCGTGCGCGTGCTCGTGCGCGTGCGCGTGAGCGCGTGCGCGTGTTGCGCGTGCGCGTGCGCGTGCGCGTGCGCGTGCGCGTGCGCGTGCGCGTGCGCGTGCGCGTGCGCGTGCGCGTTCGCGTGCGCGTGCGCGTGCGCGTGCGCGTGCGCGTGCGCGTGCGTGTGCGTGTGCGTGTGCGTGTGCGTGTGCGTGTGCGTGTGCGTGTGCGT
>CAUYUJ010014502.1:248343-275843 GCA_963575745.1 Prorocentrum cordatum
TCAGCTCTTGCACTTGGGAGGCAGGCCGCGCTCGATCCTGTCGAGATATTCGCGCCTGGCCTTCGAGATGGGTAATTTGCACGGTTCCGCTAGCCCCCTGAGCTGGGCTTGACCGAAGAAACCGCACGTACCGCAATACCACAACTGAAGGTCTTTATGATAAATCAAAGCGTGAGTGGGATCGGTCCAACCCCCAGCCAAGTGTAAACGCCGTCCTCTCGGAACACGAGCAATCTGGCTATTCACATGCTGGAGTTGGAAGCAGTCACTTTTTAACCATTCCGCTAACACCGCTTTGGTCGAGGAGCCCCTACACACACTACACGCCCTACCACTTTCGGTCAGGGAGTGGGCAGACGCGAAGCGTGCAATGGCAATAGGAGGAGGAGGAGGAGGCGGGGGAGGTGGGCCAGCCCGAGCTGAGGCCCCAGCTTCCCCCGACACCTGGGCGGCCTTGATAGAATCCAGCCCTACACGCAAAAGCCTCCTCCGAACCAACAAGGCTTTGTGTTCGATGGACATGACACGGTGACGACTGGCCTGGGAAACCCGCGCGTGCGCGGCCGATTCTCCAGCAAGGACGTCGACGCAAGCATTGCCAATCACAAGCCAACTCGGTATCCCACGAGCGAGGTACTCCCGTGGGCTGAGGTGCGAGGGCACCTGCATGATGATTATACTGACAGGGTGCCGAGCCTGTCGCAGAAGGAGCTTGCCAACCTCTCTCCAAAGGTCGGCTTGCGGCCCCTCAGGACGACGAAGAAGCTCAGAATACCACCCCCTAGCCACTTCAGCACAGTCTGTAACGTAAACAACAACACCTACTGAGAATCTGAGAGCCCAAAGGAACGCCAGAAGCTCACCTCTAGGAACACTCTGCGAAGGCCCAGGGAGCGGCCCCATCAAGAAAGGATCTAGGGCGGGTGGGTCATAGCTCCTAACACTCGCGACGGCCAGGCCTACCCTACGGAGCCTAGAGTCGTGGGTGTCTTTCCCCCCCGACGCGTCCCCAAACAGGACCAGGAGTTCCCTCGTGGTGCCTGTCCCTAGACAGCCTTCCCCCAAGGAGCCCCCAAGCCAATTGCCTCCGACGATGGCCTCTTCGGGGGCGGGAGGAGGGACGGAGGTCCAGGAGGAGGGGATGAGGCCCCGCATCCAAAAACACGAAAACGCACCGGACTCTGACACAGCCTGAGTGATAAGATCATTTGAATCAGCATAGGCCTTAGACGCAGAGCTGGCGTTCGCCTCACATGTCCAGCACCTGTGCAAGGCTGTCTCTGGACCTTGTCCGCACCGAAGGCAATCTGATGAACTGCATAGGTGGGCCTGGGAGCTCCTCTCACGCGTCCAGAAACCTCCCGTGGCAATGGAAACTAGCAGCTCCGATAGTTGCCTACCCTTTTTGACATCCTGCAACTCGCAAATCATGGCCTGCAGTGAAACCATGTCCACTCCGTCAGTGACTCCGTCGCCGCAGAAATGTGTAGCTGCTGTCCGCCACTGCTGAAGCTCCCTTGTCCGCTGAAACTCGTCCAGAAGGGGCTCTGCCTGATCCAGAGCCTCGAAATCGCTCCCGTGAAACATCCACGAATGCGTCATCGAAGATCCATCATGTGGCACTTCCCATTCCGTCGGAGATATCGGCTTCCAACCCGTTTCAAGCAGGTACATGATGACAGTCGTCATGGGGCCGCGAACATGACGTGCTCGCTGCCCCACTGGCAAACTGGAGAGGTGATCGACTGCCCGCGGCCAAGCCCGCATGATGGCTGGCCTGATCTGGGGGTCGGTCAGCCACACACCCAGCCATTGCGATAAGCACTGCCGCGGCAGGCGCACTCCAGGATCATGACCTGGGAGTCTGAGCGCCAGCAGCGTCGTGAGACACCTGCCGCGCTTGGCTGACCCCGCGGCAGCGCCAAGACGACGGCGCTGCGACTGCAGCACCGAACCGAACTCCCCGTACACGTGGTGCCCGTAGACGGCGGCTGCCTGCGGCCCCGCACGCTGCAGTTTGGCGGACGCCGCCCAGCGCCGAGCGGCCTGTGCGTACTTCCGCAGCCGCCCGTGCGCCTTGCTGGACTTGGGCGCCCGCTGCCTGACGGTCGCACGACCGTGCCGCCTGCCGCAGGACGAATCCACCCCGAGGTAGGCAGTCTGCAGCACGGCTCGCAGAGTGACTCCCTTCCTCTTGAGGACGCGCTCGACCACCTGCGCGTCACTGTGGTGCGAGCACAAAACAACACTCTTGTCGGCGATAGCCAACTGCAACTTGGAGAACAGCCTGATGGTCGAGAGCACTCCCTTGATGAGCGTGGACCTGACGCGCTGTCTCGAGCCCATGACCCTCTGAGATAAATCATCTATCCAGATTCGCTCTGATAGTGAAACATGCGCCTGACAAAGGCGCTGGCACACGTCTGCCGTGAGGCACTTGTCAAACCTCGTGCCGTTCCGCAGCCCTTGTACCACTGAACGAGTCACCTGGAACGGCTTGTTGAACGAATCGATCTGCTCCAGCATGCGCGGCGCCAGGCAGATCTGAAGTTCCAGATGCAATATGACGGCGGGAAACCTTTGCGCATGGCACACAAAGTCAAAGGCTCCCACTCAATGGAGTCGTAGAATGACGCAATGTCGACCACCGTCTGACCGTGCGGTATGTCCAGGCGTGAATGGACCTCGTCCTGCAACGCCCGAACGAACGCTTCCCGCAGGGCGCTGTTCCCCGCGATGGCGGCGCCCCAGTGGTCCGTCTCCGCCTGCAGGGCGGACCACTCCTTCATCTGCACCTCCCTGGCCATGGGCCAGACACGGCACAGCATCGCGATTAAGCCGATCACTCTGTCCCCGCCCGACTTCTTGCCCAACAGCTTCCCCACCGCGCACATGACCTGCCATGGCCAAGAGAGGCCCTCCTCGATCATATGGAAGAGGTTGCAGAGGCACTGGATGCCCTCATCGGGCAGCCTCTCTATGTCGGTCGGAGAGAGCCTGTCGATCCCGAGGCCTGCGCGAGCCTTCATGCGCGCTAAAGCCGCGCGAACATCCGCAACGTCCAGTGGGGCGAGCTGCTCCACCTCAGCTCTGCTCCTGACCGTACTCATGGTCGCCAGGATCCCATCCCAAGAGGCCACCTCGGAGTGCCACAGCTTGTGATAGCGTAGCACCTTGCGGTCCACAATATCCATGGGATGAACTCTGACCGAGCCGTCGATGTCGTGGAACTCGTCGCGCTCAGGATCTGGGTCCTTGAGCGATCTGAAAACTTGCCCCTGGGAATCGAGGCTGCTGAACCAATGCTGAAAATCCTTCAGTGACGAGGCCGCAGCACGATTCTGCGCCCTCTTGGACGCTCTGAAAGTCTTCTCCTCCAACCTGCTGAGCTCGTCGACGCTGAGCTCGAGCAATCGCCTGAGGTCCTGCAGAAGCCCCTGCCAGGAGCCGAAGTGCGCAGGGAACGCTGCGCCTGCTCCGTCCACTGGCTGGTCAGCCAACCTGACGGAAGCCGACGCTAGGTAGCCCAGCTGCACGATGCCGTTGCTGCGCCTCCGATGTCGTAGCACTCTCTGAACAATATTGTGAATCCTTGACCACCATGTGGAAATGCCGTCTCGCAACGGCTCTTGACGAAGGTGCTCAGCTTGCCTCACCGAGACCACTTGCAAATCACAGCCGCCTGCCCTAGACCGCTCGGGAGCACTGATCTCGTGATGAGACGAGATGGCTAGCTCCGTGGCCTGGACCCATCGCGAGAAGGCCCCACTGATTGGCAGAACGTGCTGTGCGCCAGCTTGGAAAGCGAGAGACTGTCGAATAGGAGGCCAAACATCGTGAATAGAGTGTGCAGTCCAAGGGGCTTGAGCCAAAGCGGCTACCCACGAGGAGGGAGAGATAGAGAAAGACGGGAGAGGAGCCGGAGAGGCAGCGGCACCAGCACGGACGAGGTGATCGCCGACCCCCTCCAGGGGACCGTCGTTCCGAGGACGCTCGGCTGGGGGGGGCAAACCATTACCTTCACTCCGAATTGCTGCTGCACCCCCAGACGCCGCCGACGAAGCCTGCGTCGCCTCGGGCGCGCCTGCAGGAGGGCTGCTTAGAGATTCCGAGACCCCAGGTGCGGGCTGAAAAGAGGACTCGTTGGCCCAGGGGTCCTCTTCATCAGCCTCAAAAAGACCCTCGAAGCCTTCATCCCCAAGAGGATCGACCTGCGACGAAAAGCCCACGGGGCCACAAGCCGACGGGTCGAGGCCACTAGGGTCGAGAGGCTCGGGGGAAGAAGTGCTGCCGAAAATTTCACCATACAGCAACTCACATTCACTAATCAGACGCTTCTTTTTTTCTGAGCTCGCTCAGCCTGCTCGAGCTTCTTCGCGCTCGACTTGGACCCAGCAGTGGGTGCTGCAGACGTCCTAGGCAACCTGGGAGCGACAAGCAAAGATCTGCACAGCAACTGTTCGCCTGAGCCTCTTAGCCGTAGCTCAAGCCCAATGTGAGGAGCCCATAGCGTGTCAACTATTGGGGTGATACTGCGAATGTACGGAAGACAGCACTCAGACGCCATGACGAAATCGATGTGAGAACTACCTGCACTCCCGACGCATGTGTATTCCACATCAGCCCGACGAATCACGCCTCCGACGCGGCGACAAAACGCTGACCTCTGAAACTTTGCAACATCGATGTTAAAATCACCTATGACGAGCCACGGAAGCTTCACAGAGGACAAAAATGCACCCAACTTGGCAAATCTAGCTGAGTTAATACCCGTGAATTCGACTGACGGATGTGCGTAAAACAGTACCACAAGCAGCGAGAAGCCACACAGATGCACTAGAACAGGCATGGAACCATCGAGAGCGTCTGAGCCCTCGGCACAGTAGCTGCTGGCGCCCTCACGCGGCTTGTCGAAAACTCCATGAACTGATAGATGACCTCGAGCCAACATGATCTCCCCGCCCTCGTAAGCGCGCCCCTCCGTCGCCTTCGAGGTGCCTCGACCAGTTGATCTCGCTGGATTGTCAAGGAACTTGAGCTTGGCACTCCGACCTCGACGAGCCCACTTGGCCCCACAATCTGACTATTCCTCCGCCCAGGCGTCCGCCCGGGCACCCGGACACCCGGGCGCCGGCCCGGACACACGGACACCCGGACACCCGGGCACCCGGACACCCGGACACCCGGGCACCCGGACACCCGGACGCCCAGACACCCGGACACCCGGACGCCCAAACGCCCGGACACCCGGACACCCGGACACCCGGACACCCGGGCTTCTGGACGCCCAGACACCCGGACACCCGGACACCCGGGCACCCGGGCACCCGGACACCCGGACACCCGGACACGGGCCCGGGCACCCGGACACCCGGACACCCGGACACCGGACGCCCGGACGCCCGGACACCCGGACACCCAGACGCCTGGACGACGCCCGCTTTGTAGGATTGGGTGGCTTATAGTGTTATAATAAAGTTACCAGAAGTTATATGATAACCGTTTATACCTGGTTTGTGAGGTGTTTATAATCAACTATAATTGTATATAAATAATGTGTAAGTGGCCATAACTATTCATAACTGTTTCGTAACTGTTCCAAGGGTTTCAATTTTGCTTCAGACAGGAACCCAAAACAATAACGATAACACCCAAATCATGCGCTACCCCAGAAACATGGGTAGCGATTTACACGACACGCGACATTCGGTAGCAACTGATAGCGCAAGACGGAAATTCCACCGAATTCACAACAAATGTTTGTAAACCGCGTTTTCCGCACGAATTCGCTGCAAACGTTTGACAGACGCTTGAACGCCAAATTGTCCACGCGCGTGAATTCCCGACAAACGCTTGCACGCGTTTGTAGGCGGCGACCTTGCCTATATCGAGGGATCCTCCTCCTCCTCCTCCTCCTCCTCCTCCTCCTCCTCCTCCTATTCCTCCGTATCATCATCATTCCTCCTCTTCCTTGTCCTATCCTTCGTCTTGTCCCTTTTAAGGAGCGCCACAGGCGCCACGGCAAACATCCTAGAGGCCCCGAATCAGATCTCGTCCTCTAGATTCCAGTCATGACCAATTTCACGTAGCATCATCTTGACCGACCTCGCCACGATCTTGAAGTAGACGCTAGTCATTCCCAAACGAGTCAGCTCCTGGCTACGAAAACATATAAGGAGGAGGGACGAGGAGGAGAAGGAGGAGCTGGAGGAGGAGGCGAAAGAGGAAAAAAGATGAGCGAGGAGAAGAAAGACAGAGGAGGGAGTGTGGGTTTGTTGTTTTGCATCGTGGGTCTTTCGGTGTGTTGAAGAACAGCATTCTGACATGGACGTCGGGGTAGAAGTTCTGGAGCAGATCGTCTAAGGTACCCTCGGGAGAAAATACACGCACGGGCCTCCCCCGCTCTCGATTGCTTCACCCAGGAAGGGAAGAGTGTGCTGACTTCGGCCCGGGGCCCGACGATTTTATTCACCCCCCACCCTCTTGCAAAGTCCAGGGAAAAACTGGGGGGGGAGGCGCGCGTGTTCTTTCCTGTGGGCCTTCAGCTTCAAGAACGGCTCCTCTGTCCACCAGATTTTCTCCATGTCGATCAACGCTGTTGCGCGCCAACAATTAGGCAAAGGAGGCAGGTTGCCAACGCGCGAGGGGGGGAGGGGGAGGGGGTCCTCGAAGCCCCAGGAACCATCGAAGTTAGGCCTTCCGAAAAGCCCATGGCCACCACCCTTGGCCCTTCCCCTCAAATCCCCCTCTCCTGGCGGTGACCCGCATCGACCTTCCCTAAAATACTTGAGACGGTCTTCGTGAACGACCTCCAAATCTCGGGACATCTCGGGCTGGGTCGCGGGCGCAGGGAATCCTCGAAACCTTTGAGCATCCAAAAATGGCGACGATGTTTGCGATGATGCTTGATGTTGACGGTCCCTCCTCTTCCTCCTCCTTTTTCTCCTCCTCCTCCTTTTCTCCTCCTCCTCTTCCTCCTCCTTTTCCTCCTCCTTTTCCTCCTCCTCCTCCTCCTCCTCCTCCTCCTCCTTCTCCTTCTCCTTCTCCTCCACCTCCACCTCCTTCTCCTCCTCCTCCTCCACCTCCGCCGCCTCCTCTTCCTCCTCCTCATCATCGTCATCACCCTCATCCTCCTCCTCCTTCTCCTCCTCCCCCTCCTCCACCTCCGCCTCCTCCTCATCATCTTCCTCCTCCTCCTCCTAGTTCTCCTCCTCCTCCACCTCCTCCTCCTCCTCCTCCTCCTCCTCCTCCTCCTCCTCCCAGTCCTGTGCGCCGATTCGGACTCGATACCTAGCTATTTATCGGGTGGAATGGCCAACCCGCACCGGGCGTCACCAGACCCTGTCCCTCTCCTAGGGAGGGTTCCGCGAGATGCTAGAGAGGTCTTGGAGCTGCAGAGGCCCCAATCACATCCTCTACGGGATTCGCCCACCTACTTCTCGGTTATCCGTTATTTTCGGTTCTCTGGGATTTGTGTTGCATTGGTGTTGCATTGCATGTGTTGTACAACTCGCTAGGTGATTGATTTGGGATGGGCTGTTAGGCTGCGCGAGGCCTCAACATGAATATCCAACTCCCATTTTTCCATGTCGCACATCTGTCGAAGAGGCGCCGCCCGACCTCCCCTAGCCAGGAGCGGCGTAAGTGGCGTGGGCGGCGAGCCTGCCCATGCCGAGGGATCGAACTCAAAAGCTGCTCACGTACTCAAGCATGTTGTCCCACGCCTTCTTGGCCGAGTGCGTCCAGTTGAACTGGCGGTCACTGCGGCTGAGGGGCCCAACCACGCGCCACGACTGCTTCTTGAGGTCCGTATAGACCCTGCACTCCCCCAGGGAGAACGCAGCGGCGCGCACAGTTGGGGTCCCTGGAAACTTGATCTTCCCACCGCCCGTCGTGGACACCTCTGCTGCAGGTTTCTTGACTGAGGAGGCTGCTGGGCGTTTCAACGTCACGGCCTTCTTGGCTTTAGCCGTGGCGGTCCCTGCCTTGGGCGCTGCTTTAGCCTTGGGGGCGCGGTCCACGGGCTTCTTCGTCCTGCGAGGTGTTCAAACGAGGGGCGGATGCAAGGGGGCGTCTGATGCTCGCTCGGCGAGGCATCGCGGACCATAGTGTTTAGGTAAGTCAGTCACCCATCTCATCGCAAAAAATAGCGACTCGAACACTCATCCTTGGACATAGCCCCCAGGCGTTGAGGGTTGTAGGGGGCTAGCGTTTGTGATTGAAAATTTCGCTGGGCTTTGGGTCCTGCTGGCGAGATCCAGGAGCATCTCCTCTGCGGTCTTCGTGGGCACGCCCTTGATCTTCTTGGGCGGCGGTGGCAACGGCGGCTCCCCCGCGGCCGCAGCCTCGCCATCAGACACCTCGACTGCGGCCGCGGCCTCGCCAGCAGACGTCTGGCCTGAGGCAGCGGCATCGCCAGCAGCAGACGGCGCGTCCATCATTGCCAGCGGTGGGGGCGAGGCTGCCGGTCGCGGCGCTGGCGGCAAGGCAAGTGCCGTCGGTTGGTGCTGGTGGCACTGCTGGCACTGCGGCTGGCCCTGGTGGAACTGCTGCTGGAATTGCTGCTCGAAGGCATCAATCTGCAAGGCCTGCGGCGCGTAGCCAAGCGGCGCGCGCCTCTGTGGGGCGGCTGGCCCAACGAGTCGCAGTCCGATACCCATGCCGTCGACACGGCGCGCGCCTCCGCCGCCAGCCCCACCGATGCCGCGCGGGGTGAAGGCAGCGACGGTGGTGTGGGTCTTGCGGCACGGAGAGCGGCTCCTTGGGCACGCGGCAAATAACCAAAATATCACCTGCCCTCTGCATGGGCGTGGGGCCCCCATCGGACCCCCCTTGGGAACCCCAGAGGGGGGTCCACGAGGGCCCCCCCCCCCCCTAAAAAAAACTGGCCCCGAACCGCGCGCACTTGATGCGCTTCCTGGGCCTGGCAGAGGGCCCCCCAAGTACATGCGTCATGGCGCACTCTCAGACCACCCTGGGGCCCTTTAGAGCCCCAGGAGGGCTCCAGCCCTCATGGGGCTCGTTCCAGGATGGGCTGGTGGGGATACGCGCAGCGTCAAGAATTCAATGCCATACGCATTATGATCCCCCGCACTTGCAGTAAAGTTTTGCTTCCGCAGGCTGCTGGGGATATCAAACCCACTTGCAAAAAGTTTTGCTTCCGCAGGCTGCAGTAAAGCTTTGCTTCCGCAGGCTACTCTGGGGTCTCTGGCAAGAGGTCGTGGTTCACGAAAGGGATGCACTTAGGAGGAAGGCCATGTGTTCCTGCTAGTGTACGATCACAGATGAGTATTTATGGGGAGCTTGAAGAACTCTCGACTGACTTCACAACCTCGTTCATGCTTACATTTGCCATGGGCATTAGCCTAGGAAGCTCCACAATGGGCACCGCGTTGCAAGTGCCGCAAACGCGCGACGCGTGTCTGCTCGTGCCGAAATTGGCGGCCGCGGACGCATGTGGACACCGCCGCTGGGGCCTTCGGTGGAGCTCCCTAGCCACGCACGAAACGTGTGAGGGCGTGTTAGCTTGCATGGTGGCCGCGGATGCATGTGGACACCGTCGCTTGGGCTTTCGGTGGGGCCCCTTGCCACGGAACGCGTGAGGGGTGTTGCCGCGAAAGCATGTGGACACCGCCACTGGTGCCATCGGCGGGGCCCCCTCAGGGCCACGAAACGTGTGAGGGGCGTGCCGAAATATGGGTGCCGCTGACGCATGTGGACACCTTCGGTGGAACTCCCTCAGGGCCAAGAAACGCGCGATGGGTATGCTGAATTGGGTGCCGCGGGCGCACGGGGACACCGGGCTGGTGGAACTCCCTGGCAGGGTGCACTGGCATTGGCGCTCATGCGACATCGTCAACATCATCATCATCATCACCATCATCATCATCATCATCATCATCATCATCATCATTATCATCGGGACACCTTCATCATCACCACCATCATCATCAACATCATCGACATCATCATTCTTATCATCATCACCATCACCATCACCATCACCATCATCAGGGCACAGGAGTGAGGAAGGAGGAGACATCACCATCACTATCACCATTACCATCACCATCACCATCACCATCACCACCATCACCATCACCATCACCATCACCATCACCATCACCAGTCACATGGCGGAGTGATGCCGAGGGCACAGGAGTGAGGAAGGAGGAAAGGGGGGGCAGGGCACCGCTTCTCAAAAACAAGGGCCTAACACCACATGATAACTCGGGAAATCATGTTTCCCTCCATGAGGAGGCTCGCCCCGATATCTTCCTTCCAAACCCCATCTGCCGACAACCCTTTTCATGCCCCAACCGCGCCCTACCCCAGCCGACCCCCTCATGCCCACCCCTTTCAAGAGATTCGGAGGCTAGCCCCGATATCTCCCCTCAAACCCCATCTGCCGCCAAACCTTTCTATTCCCCAACCGCGTCCTACCCCAACCCTGTCCCTCCTGCCCATCCCCACACCCCGCAGAGGTATAGGAACGCGGATATAAGCGGGAGGAGCGAGGGTGGATGATGTTGGGGGCGGGGGAGGAGGAGGAGGAGGAGGAGGAGGAGGGGGAGGGGGAGGAGGAGGAGCAGAAGGAGGAGGAGGGGGGGGAGGGAGGAGGGAGGAGATGGAGACATGTAGTAGTAGTAGTAGTAGTAGTAGTATATTAGTAGTAGTAGTAGTAGTAGTAGTAGTAGTAGTAGTAGTAGTAGTAGTAGTAGTAGTAGTAGTAGTAGTAGTATAGTAGTAGTTTAGTAGTAGTAAGTAGTAGTAGTAGGTAGTAGTAGTAGTAGTAGTTAGTAGTAGTAGTAGGAGTAGTAGTATAGTAGTAGTAGTAGTAGTAGTAGTAAGTCAGTAGTAGTAGTATATTAGTATTAGTAAGTAGTAGTAGTATAGTGTATTAGTAGTAGTGTCGTTAGTAAAGTATAGTATATGAAGTAGGAGGAGGAGGATGGGGAGGGGAGGAGGAGGAGTAGGAGGAGGGAGGAGGAGGAGGAGGGGGGGAGGAGGGATGAGGGTAGGGGAGGAAGGACTCCCTAGCAAGGTTGGTGCCCGCCATATTTGTTATTTTTCCCGCCTGAGCTGTATCAAGAGATTCTCGTCCACCTTGCTTGCCACGGGGGGGTCGGCATCAGTGTAGGCCTTGTTCCAGATCTCGGGGTGCTGACTCTTCAGGAGATCAGGCGTCAAAGACGTGAAGTCGGAAATAGCTCCGTAGTGATTGAGCCGAATCCTACTCCGCACGCTTCCAACAGCAGTCTTCAGGAGGCACTTCAGGTTGTACGCCGCCAGCGGGTCCGCGTTGATGGTGCCCTGTGGCCCAGGGTTGGCGAGAATCAAGATGCATGCCATGTGAAGGAGAGTGTATTCCTGAATGTAGACGCACCCCAATCGCTCCAGTCGGTTGGCCAGCACCTGTAGTTTGAGATTCACCGAGTTGTCTGGTAGTTGGATCTGGGCCCAGTCCTTCTCCGTCAAGAAGTGCTGGACACTGAAGAACTCGGCAAGCGTCGCGCGAGCCGCATGCCCGCCCAATCCCACTGCTGTGTTGATGGCCCCGATGATCTCGTTGCGATCATCGCTGTTGAATGGACTGTCCTGGAGCGCCTTTCGGCGGCCTCATGCTCTTCCAGCCCTGGGCGCGCGTAAGCAGCCTCCAGACAGGACGCGCGAGCCCCCTGAGAAAAGAAAACAAAAGCACCGAATACAATTTCGGCTGCGCAACGCCTTGTGCAGATGCTAGCCTACGCGCGCCCTGGGTTGGATGGTGCTTGAAGCCATCGTGCCTGGATGCAGTCGGAGGCGTCGCTTAGGCTCATGCGGTGCTCCCTGGCCAGGGCGTCATAGAGGTTGCGGCGCGCATTGTCGGTGAAAGACTTGATCTGGTCCGGCCCGTAGGCTTGGGAGTCCAGGTTCGCCTTCAGGTAACGAATCACTTTCTGGAACGTGACCTCGACAGAGTCGGGCCCTGGGTTACTCAGAACGGGCATCGCTGCACTTACTGAAAGTCGCCAGGGTCGAGGGTGCGTTGAGCGCTTTCGAGTCGAAAACACTTTGAGCCCAAATGGCTACGTTAGCAATAACACAAGAATGCACAGAAGAATGTCGGGGCGAGCCTCCGACTGAAGGTGCAATCCCAACGTCGAGCACGGCCAAGGAACTGATGGCCACGCCAGACCAATCTGCGCGCACAGAAGGAGGGCGTCGGGGCAGGCGCGGGGTCTCATGGTTTTCAGCGACACCGACCATGCAAAAAACGTCAGGCATGCACTAATCAGACTCAGAAGACTTGCACATCGAATGACGGCGCTTCAAATTGGCTTTGGGCTCTGCCCTGGATGCCGCCTTTCCGCTGGCCTTGGCTTTCGCCTTCGGCTTTGCGGTGGGCCTCTTTTTTGGTAGCGGTGCCAGACAAAGGCGCTCGATCTGAGAGAGAACTGGGGGGTCGGAATGAACCTGCAACGCCGGTGGCGGCCATGTCTCCAGACAGAGGCCAGACTTCTTGAGAGCAGCCAGCATGGGCGCCAAAACTGCGCAAATTAGATGCGGCGCATAAGCGTTCCCAGCAGCCTTCGTCACGAGAGTGGCCGTGCCCAGGAACGCTGCAACTTCTGGAGGGAAACCCTGCATTGCAAGCCTCTCGGTTGGGCGAAGCAATCGGCTGAAAGCGCGTTCTGCGTCTGGAACGCCCCTGGCCACGCAACCCACACTCAGCACGTAAAGGTAAGTGTTATGCGTCAGCAGTGTTGGGCACTCGTTGACTGAAAACGTGATGTTAAAAGGGCCCTGAACAGCTCTGTCGATTGAAATCACAACTATGTCCGACTCATTCCAGTTTCCCTTCCTGCACTTTCTCCCTGATCAGGGCCTCGTGGTTCTCCAGGTTTCTCCTCTGGGCTTTGGTGAGTGATTCGCGCGGCGTGACTGGGAACTGCCCGAGTGCATCTCGCAGGCTGCGGGCTCCGAACGGCTGCAATGGGCGGGGAACAACATCGAGAATACTCCTTCGCACACCTCGAATGAAAACTCGTTTGCGGCTTTGAGGAAGCAAGTAGCCTGCAGCATCCAAGGTGTCAGAACGCCAGCAGAAAGCGGGGGCCGTCTTCTCGAGAATGTATAAGAACCTGCGAGCGTTCGAAAACAATATCATTCACGCTAGCATTACTTACCTTCGGGGCAGCGGGTTGGACGAAGACTTCCAGACTGTGCCCCCCGCCCGCATGCAGGGGCATGCCAGCGTTGGCCTTGGGGCCAACGCTGGCATGGCCCCTGCCTGGGCCGGCCCACAATTGCATCCGAACAAACGTTCCTACGGGACCCCCGACACCAGCGCACTGAGAAAGATGAAGGTGGGACTCGTGGGAGGGGAGCGAGGAGTACAGAGGCTGCGTCGGGGATTGCTTGGCCCCCAAAGCCTGGAAAGCGCACTAACCCTGCCGCGGATGCAGTGTTCCAATCCAGATACGTTCTCTAAAACACAACCGATCAGGCCAGCACAATGGATCAAGCACAGCACCCACTGGAGTATTCGCGTAAACACGCGGCTCCTCGAATCTCGGAATGAAGTTTTCTTGTCACTAGACGCCCACGGCGGACAGGGAGGACCTGCCACGAGGAAATCGACTGGTCGTTCCAAGTCGATGTTCGCGACCCTCAGGAGGTTGCCAGCCTATGGGGGGTAAGAAATGCCCCAGTGGGGGGTCGGGGTTCACAGCCTCGAGGACCCCGAAGGGCCCGACGCACTCGCGACACAGTCTAGATAGCAATTGCTAAAAAATACTCCAACGGATGGACCCCACATGAAAACCTACTTTTGCATGGAAGATGTACACTATCAGAATGATGCTGCTCCTGCTGACGCTGCTGCTGCTCCTCCTCCACCTCCTCATCCTCCACCTCCCCCTCCTCCTCCTTCTCCCTCCCCCTCTCTCCTACCCACTCGTCCTGGTCCCCCTGCCCCCCCTGGTGGTTTGCGCCTTCCTTCTCTTCTCTCGGAACACAACCGACCCTTTTCGTCCCAAAGTGGTCGGTTTCCGTTTTCCGTAGTTCGAGGAGTGCCCATGATTCATTTGCACGTTCTCTGCATTGCTCCTCGACAAACGCCCATTTCAACCATCTCCTCCTGAAGGCACCGCGGTTGAAATCCCCCTCCCCCTTCCTCCCCCTCTTCCTCTCCCCCTCCTCCTCCTCATCCTCCTCCTCCTCCCCTCCTCGTCGTCCTCCTCCCCATCATCCTCGCGTCTCCTCCCCCTCCTCCTCCTCCTCCTTCTCCTGCTTGGGATTGGTCCCAGTTGGTTGGGATTGGGCCCAGTTGGTTGGGATTCGGCCCACATGCGGGGCACCCCCCCCTCCCCGAAGGGGGAGGCGGGAGTTGGGGGGGGGAGCTCTCTAGACCACCAACGCCCAGAGGGCTGGTGGGACGTGTCAGCCAGGACCTTCCCGTGGGAATCAGCGTCGGCTTCCTTCCAAAATAACGCGGTTCCCCCGTGTGTCCTTGCGAATCGTTGCAAACCCATGCAACATTGCATTTGTACTTGTGACGCGGCCTCAGGCACGCCGCCGAAACAAACCTCTCAGCAGGGCCCCCCCACGGAAACATCCGAAAACCCTTGTGTTTCACCGCGTTTCGAAGGGCGCACGGGGGGGGGGACCTTCGGTTTTTTTGTTGCAAACTTCGGCTGGGTTGCGTCTCTTGGGCCCCGCATGCAGCCCAAGGAGATCCATTTGAGGTGTCGATGGGTTCCTCTAGAGAAGGCAGCGCCTCTGCGCCCAAGTTCAGTTGGGCGATGCAGTCGGCGCCGCCGAGTAAGTGTCGAAGCCACCCCCCATACCCCGCCTCGAGGTCCCATACGTTGACATAACGAGCGTCCACGCGCATAGCTTGACACGCCACGCCGCAGCCGTGAATGCCAACGCATGGTGATGCTATGCGAAGTGGTCGTCCGAATGATGGAATCGCGGCCAGCACATCTCGTAGGTCTGCGGGCTGCGGGGTCTTCGAGGCGCCGAGAGCTGCCTGCGCATCCCAAGGCGCGCCCTCCGAGAGGTGCCCAAAGCTCAAAATGAGCGCGACCGATGTTAATCGCATCGTGCGGCCTGGAGCGGGGGGGGGCAGACAGCAGGGCCTCGTTCGGGCCTAGATGCGACCGCCCCTCCTGACCTCATCCCTCCCAGCGCCTCTAGGGCGCAGATACGGTGCAGATACGGTGCAGATAGGATACGGTGTATATACGGATGGGGGGGGGGTGCAGATACGGTGCAGATACGGTGCAGATACGGTGTATATACGGGCGGGGGGTCTGCAGATACGGTGCAGATACGGTGCAGATACGGTGCAGATGCGTGCACAGAACATGACAGCGCGCCACCCCACAGACGTCTCGAAAAGCTCACCGAACATACAAAAATCATCAACATATGATCGACGCAGGTAGTGCATGTTGCTTGAGAGCGCAGCTCGTGTATTCAATGCTACGCTATGCGATGTCATGCCAGGCTGGGAGGTTCGGGATTCGGGATGTTGGTACGCTGATATGTTATGATATGCCATGATATGCTATACTACTGGATGGCATGATGTGTGATGTCATGTCATGCTATGCTACACATCGCAACTCAAGAGGCTTACGCAATTCTGCCGACCCCAGAGGAGGCAGGTATGTGCTCACGAGCAAAGCCTGCCTGGTCAAGAAGATTACGCGTCGCGTTGCCTAGGCAACTCGCAAGTGCTAGCGAACGAAGCTGCATGCCAGCGTGAGTCCTCAAACTGGGACCTCGCGAAACCATCAGATCACCAGGCCCACCCTGGATCACAAAAATTGGGCACCCGAACGGATGCCATCTTATGCTGTGCTGTACTCAATCACTCCGCGGCGGCGTCGTCGATGAGGCCCTGCACGTGCTTGAGGAGGCTGCCAATCTTCTCGATCAGGAGGTCACTCTCGTGGAGCAGCTTCAGCACGTTGTACTTCGTGCTCTTGTTCTCCGTCACCAGGTTGGTGATGGCGGTCTCCGCCGCGGTGATCTGGCCCTCAAAGTTGACGAGCTTCGTGGGGTAGTGCGCTGGGACGTTGGCAGTCATGTCAGGGGCGGTGGCCTTTGCGACCATCGCCTGAATGTCGACCTTGGTCTTGTTGAGCGAAGTCTTCATGTCGCTGAGCTTCTTCTTCAGCCCCTTGGTGAGTGCCTTTGCCTTCTCCTGCTCTCCCTCTGCAGGATCGCCGTCCTCCTCGTCTGGGTTCTGCGTCTTGAGCTTCTTCAGTTTCATCTTGCCAATCGCCTCGGCTTTGCGCTTGTAAGCCTCCTCCCACGCATGTTCATCTTCGTGCGTGCTGTCGTACTTGGGGATCTGAATGAGCTCGTCACCGGTCACGTCGCATACCATTCTCTCCGCTCGGGAGAGGATCCGCTGCCACTTCTCTGGGTCGTCCTTGTATTTCTTCTCCTCGTCAACCAGCAAGGCGAACTGCCCTCCCATCTTCCTCTTATGCGACACGCGCCTGCTGACCGATTTCTGCACTGCCTCATTCATGTGTTTCTGAAGCTCTGGCCCGAACATGTTCGCACACGTCCTCATGAAGGTGGTCCTCTCGCAAGGCGTGAGCATGTCGAAACCCTCCACGTTCTCAGACTCGCGCAGGCGCTTGATCCTGCTCGTCAAGGCGTTGCAGGGCTTGCAGCGGAACTGCCTCGCGTTGACGCGGTAGGCATTCTCGTAGAGGACGTCGGCGCAGCACGTGCTGCAGTGGACCACGGTCGTCGGCGTCAGCACAGGCTGGTGTTGGCCCCCGCTCGGTTCTTCAGCTGGACTGCCTGCGCTGGCCGCTGCGCCTGGACTGGCCGCGGGCGAGGCTGCAGCGTCGCCCAGCGAATCGACCACGGAGTCCTGGGTGATTTGGGGGGCCCTGATGGGCCCAAGACAGCCCCGCGAGAGAGCGAAAGCATCAGGCCCACTAAGAACCCCTCGGGGCGTCCCTCAGAAGGCTTCAGAAGAACCCCATCGGATGGCCTCGGATGGCCACGGATGGGCTGCGCGTGAGTTTTCCCATGGAAGTCCTGGTCCTTGCCAGCAGAGGCGCCGTCTTCGGAAGGCCCCTTGGACTTGCGCCTCCTGGGGTTAGCCCCCGGCGCAGGCGCCGACCCCGACATTGCGCGAAAGTGAGTATAGCGTTTTGGTCTCAGGGCGTGACCTTGAGATCTCGGGGCGAGCCTCCGAGTCTCTCAGAGCCAAAATCTCAAAAGTGTGGATCATGGGAACTGTCAAGGCTGCAGATTTGCATGGATATCTCGGCGAGCTGGCTTTGAAAAACTTCTCGCTTGGTAGGCGCAGTCGGCCCTGACACCGCTGCCATTCCCCTAGGCCCTGCAGAGGGGCGCTGTAGAAACGTGGTGGAGCAGTGGGAACGATAGCGGCACAGAAAACAGATTGCGCCCGCCGCACCAGAAGTCGTTCATTGCGCTGACGATGGGAAACCACCAAGACAATGGGTTAAGAATGATGTCTTTTCCTGTGAAATCTGAGTCCCACGCAACTGGTATCCCATGCGACGCCGTGCACAGATAAAAGAATTCTGAGCTTGCGGGAGGGCGCACCCCTCGCAGTAAAAGTCTCTACTGGTACTCAAAGTAGTGCTTCCATGTGTCCTGCGGAAGAGACTCTGAATCTGGATTCGCACTGGTGGTCTCTGCAGGCGTCTCCTTCTCGCTCCCCTTGAAGTCGTCAGACGTAGCCGCAGACTGGTCATCTCGTGGCCCATGCAGCTCATCTGACAGGCATATGCCTTGTGTACCGTCATTGTACATGAAAGAAACGAAGATGGCAGGCGACGCGTAGAAATCGATCTTCGCGGGGACACCGTCGATCAGGTTGGGCTGATTGGCCATCGAGGTGTCAGAGCACACCTTCGCGGGCACGGGCTGCGGCTGCGCTGTCACGTCGACGTCGAGCCGTGCCTTCGGCATCGGGCGAGCTTTAGCTGGCGCGGCCACGGGCTGGGGCTGCGCGGTCACGTCGACGTCGAGCCGTGCCTTCTTTGAGAGGGAGGTGTACGTCTTGTGCCACTTCTTCAGCTCCGATTCTGCCTCACGCAGCCTCCGTAATCGATCGCGATCGTTCTGCTCCGCCTGCTCCAGCGCCGTCTTCCGACATCCATCGCCGTTGGCCCACAGACAACTCAGCGCCATATCATATGCCGCCTCCAGACCGCTTGGGGGACCGTGGAGGGCGAGAGCTCTGCCTGGTCCGCGATCGCGGACTGACGCCTTCACGCCGGTGGCAGCTGCGATGGCGTCCTGGTCGCTCTTCTGCAGAGTGCCAGTCACAGGGAAGGGGCCCATGTAGGCGTCGACCATTGTGATGAAACCATGGAAGGGCCTGTGGAAACGGGCCCCGATGGCTGCCAAAATGCTTGAGCCTAAATAGTAACGGACTGTCAGGTTCACGGGATACGCATCGAACCCCACAGGGGTTGTCGGAATTGATTTGGCATTGCAGGACTGTTTCCACTGACCTCGACTCTTCCTCGTTCTCTGCTGATGCGCGTGCCTCGAGCGCGCTGCTTGCCCCTCCTCCTCCTCCACCACCACCGTAACTGAACATAGAGGTTCAGACTGAGTTTCGCACTTAACGCCACGGCCCCCTCCGCTGCCTGCTGCCCTCTCTCCCTCCTTTCCTCTCTCCCGCGGCTTCTGCTGCTGCCTGCTCTCCTCCTTCTCCTGGCCTTGTGCGTGTGTGTGTGTGGGTGTGTGTCTGCGTGTGCTGGCGGTGTCCTGTTCCGCCCCGCCCGTCGTTCCCCGCCGTTCCCTTGTCGTGTCGTTGCTGGGCCGTGGCCTAGGATTGAATTGGGGGAGACTTTCGACTCTCTTCTAATTGCGAGCCTGCCGCTGGGCGGATGGTGCCCATGTAGGCCGTCACGGGTCGTTCCCCTTTGGACGGTCCTGCTCTGGGCCAGAGGCTTCCCCCCAGCGAGGCTGCAGGCTATAGCCCCGTGCCATCCGCAGATCCTTTATACATATCTCGTGCTCGTTTGCTAAGCGTCGCACGACAGTGGTACTCATCGGGGTCGCAAGCGTTCCAGCCCAGTCCAGTCCTCCTCCTCTTCCTTCCCCTCCTACTGTGATTGGCCACCTTAGCCTCCTCCACCTCCTCTCCCCTCCGCCCCTGCAAAGCCTAATTGGGGATCTTTCATACTCGAGGCGGTATCTTTTCAGAGCCTGCAAGCCACAGAGCTGAGGTGCACAGTACAGCAGAACGCAACTTCAACATGTCAAGCATTGTCAAGGGGGCAGATTGCAGACAGTATCAAAATTTGGAAGCGACGGATAGAAGCAAGAGTCAGTCTTCAACATATATGGCATTGATCCGACAATGCTGCTCAATGGTAGGCACGCTTCTCGAGAAGTAAAGTGCCAGTCGCCTTCGCGACCGGCCTGAGCATATTGCAACATGCACGCGAAATGAGACAGGCCACTGAACAATTCTGTGCCACGAAGGAACATCTTTACGAATCCCACGAAACGGTGACCCTGCGTCGATCCAAAGACACAGTCGCCCTCTTTGATTGTTCCAATCGAACTCTTGACACCTTTCGCATAGTGAACAGATGGGCCTAACTGAGCAAACAGCACAGACAACAAAGCAAAATGGGATGGGGACGCGGATACTTGCGGATTGATCAGAACATCCGCCTCAGATTCATCTTTGTTCTGAGCGTCGTGCAAATATTTGAGACATGTTTTTCTAACTAGATGGGGCTGACCTGCGTCTCCTGGCCTACTGTTGTGCGCTATCTTCTTCAAAATTCGATGTCTCCGTTCTGGGTTGAAGCACGTCACATTCGCACCAGCGATGGTCATGCTATCAAGACAGTGGTAAAGGCTGTGCGTCTTGCTCTTCGCGAACTCCTCCCCGTACAGCCTAGTGAACAGGATGTGGTGTTCCCTGACCACCTGCCTCAGAAGTCCCATGAAACGAAATGTCTCGTCGCCGCGTCCTTCGGGGCGAACAACGTTGTTTTGCTGGCCCTCTTGGGCCTATAGGTGGCATGGGGCGTTTCCATCTTCCTACTCAAACCCTTCCCCCCGCCCTCCCCCCTGGGATCTGCCCCGACATGGGGCGAATTTCAACCGACCAGTCCCAATTCCAGCCGATCGGAGCGAAGGTCTGACGGCCGTTGCCGACTTTGAAAGACATCGACATGGGGGAAGAGGCGGGCGGGAGAGGAGGAGGAGGGAGGGGAGGGGAGGAGGAGGAGGAGGAGGAGGAGGAGGAGGAGGAGGAGGAGGAGGAGGAGGAGAGGGAGGGGGAGGAGGGAGGAGGAATAAGAAGAGGAGGAGGATGAGGACAATGGCGAGCTTGGGGGCCTCTCGGGCCGTCTTTGGGGCCTCTTGGCTGGGGGCCTCTCGCGTACCTCGGGGAGCCTCTTGGTGGTCTCTTGGGGCCTCTTGGGGGTCTCTTGGGGGCTCCTGGGGGCATCTTGGGGCCATCTTGGGGCCATCTTGGGACCTCTTGGGGCCTCCTGGCACGAGGGGTATTTGTCATTCCCAAAGGTCCTAAGATATCCAACATTTGTCCAAGCAGGGCCATGCACAGAACATGCTGGAGAAGCTCTCTCTTGGGAACCAGCATCATAAACGAGAACATCACGAGCACCTGCACTGCCTGCATGACCTCGGCGGCGAAACACTTCAGATGACCGCCCCACGCGGACGTGCGTTTTTTGAAGAATTCACCGTGTAACCGTTGGCGATTCGATGGCCATCGAATCTCCATTTGGAATCTGTCTAAATCCGCCGATGTATACCCAGCCCCGAAACATGTCAGCAACCAGCAATTGGTAACATATTGGCCCATCCCTCCCGACGCAACGATTATATGCATCCAATCTTCCATTGTATGTTTCACTGCATCTATGTACGGGCGGTAGGAAGCGTCAAACACGATAGAATGTTCATCGTATGTGAGGCCTGATAATTGCTGTAGGTTGTGGAACGACTGCGCGAAAAGTTCACCTCTGTCTTTCTTTGCCTTTGCGTCCAAAATTCTGTCCACCAGCTGATCCTACCACCCCCAGGAAGGGCACATCTATGAAGGCGTTTGGCTTCTAACGGGAATGCAGAAAGGCCCCCCAGACACCGTTTTTTAGGATGGCACCCAAAATGGCCCCGCGAGGGCTCGCGAAACTTTCGTGGGAGCAAGAGAGCCCCGGTAGCGCCCCAAGAGCGGCCCAAGAGAGCCCTAGCTGCTTCCAGTAATGCCCACAGATGGCCCCAGGAGGCCACCAAATGGCCCCAGTTTTCTTCATTGGTGATATTAAGCTAGAAACAAACTCAAAACGTTTCTGGGTGGCCGTGCGGGGGCACGCGAAGCGGCAACATTGAAACTCGCATTGTCGTGTTCATCAAAGTCTTCTGGCAGACATGTGCTAACATCTCTGAAATACGGCTCTCCTGGTGGGTGCAATATTCCCCTGGTGATGTTTTTGCACTTATGACACGGACGGTTCCCGCTGGCGCCCTTGATTGAGAGCAATTGCTTATGAGCCTTGGCATCTTGAACGAAACATCGCAAGGATGTCTTGAAATCTAAATTCACGCCGCGGCATTGCAATAACATGCCGCAATAAAAATTTGACGCTCCTTGGACAAAGAAAGCATTCACAATGTATTTGGCAAATTCGGCTAGACCGCCGTGCATGTCATCTTGCCACTCACACGGGAGGTATGTGAAAACTATCCAACCACATTGACGAGACCGCCAGAAATGCGGCCACGCTGTGAGTGACCAATACACAGTCTGAACGCTCCCGATCAAGTCGTGCCTCATCTGGTTGCCAGTGGTACACTCGTCCGTGTAAAGCATCAGCGTTTCGTTTGCACAGGCTGACAGCTCAAGATACTTCTTGGGGAAAAAAAGAATAGATCATTCGACGCGCACAAGTGAAACAACAGAGCACAGGGATTAATTGTAGCGAGCACCTTTTCGCAACCGCTTTTCAATCTTAGTGGGACGTCTTGGATAACTTCACCCACTGGTGTGTGAATCGTAGTGTATTTGATCAGGTCTCGTTGCAACCTTTTTCTATGTGCTTCGCTGGTGATAGTGCCATCTTGCTCATGTAAATGGCGACCTGCAGCTGCTTGAGATACCCCAATCTCATGGTGGCCGACGCTGGTTGGCTTGACTTTCTTGGGCGGTGGGGCAGTCATGTCGAGACCAGTGGGGGTGAGCCTCCCACTGAGGAAACCTATAGCCGAGGCGGCTGCGGTAACATGCCCCCCCCAACGAAACAAACCATGACCAATTCTAAACGCTTCGCGTATCCCCACCAGCCCGTCCAGAAATGAGCCCCAGGGGAGTGGAGGTGATGAGGGAAGCGGGGGAGCATGCAGAAGAACAAAGAGCGGGTTGAGCCGCCATACGCCCCAAGAGGGGGAGGATGTAGGAGGAGTCGTCGTCGTCGGAGTAGGAGGAGGAAGAGAAAGAGCAGGACGAGGAGCAGGAGGAGGAGGGGGAGGAGGAAGATGAGGAGGAGGAGATGGAGGAGGGCGAGGACGTGGAGGACGAGAAGGAGGAGAAGGAGGAGGAGGAGGAGGAGGAGGAGGAGGAGGAGGAGGAGGAGGGAGGAGGAATAACAAGAGGAGGAGGATGAGGACAATGGCGAGCTTGGGGGCCTCTTGGGCCGTCTTTGGGGCCTCTTGGCTGGGGGCCTCTTGCGTATCTCGGGGAGCCTCTTGGGGGTCTCTTGGGGCCTCTTGGGGGTCTCTTGGGGGCCTCCTGGGGGCCTCTTGGGGCCATCTTGGGGCCATCTTGGGACCTCTTGGGGCCTCCTGGGCGCTTCTTGGAGCCATCTTGGAGGAGATCTATTAATGAAGGCGGGGTTGGGAATTAGCGTTGCCCCCCCAGGAAGCCAACATGGGGCCAAAACCATAGTAACATCAATGATTATGGCTTCCTCGCCGAGGTCATCTTGGACGCCCCAACGACCCGCGGACCCCCCCGTCCAGGTCCAGGGGAGGGGGTAGGGGGAGGGGCAAACCCCTCCCCGAAGGGGAAGAAGGAGGGGTGGAAGAGGAAGCGCTCTAAGCTACCGACGCCCAGATGGCTGGTGGGATAACTCAGTTGTCCCCCACCCGTGGCGTTGGGTGTTCGTTTTGAAATTACTCCAACGGATGGGCCCCACATGAAAACTTAATTTTGTATGGGATATGTACACTATCGGAATGATGCTGCTCCTGCTGACGCTGCTGCTGCTCCTCCTCCACCTCCTCCTCC
The DNA here is from genome assembly GCA_963575745.1 of Prorocentrum cordatum. Taxonomy (NCBI): domain Eukaryota; class Dinophyceae; order Prorocentrales; family Prorocentraceae; genus Prorocentrum; species Prorocentrum cordatum. The sequence goes on from CAUYUJ010014502.1 coordinate 271,616, forward strand.
TCCCTCCCCCTCTCTCCTCCCCACTCGTCCTGCTCCTCCTGCCCCCCCTCCTCCCCCTCCTCCCCCTCCTCTTCCTCCCACTCCTCCCCCATCCTCCTCCTCCTCCCCCTCCTCCTCCTCCTCCTCCTTCTCTCCCTCCACCTCCTCCCACCCCTCTTCCCCCTCCTCATCCGGCGCCTCTTCCGTCTCCTTCCTCCTCGTCCTATTCCACCTCCTCCTCGACAAACGTCAATTTCAACCATCTCCTCCTGAAGGCACCGCGGTTGAAATCCCCCTCCCCCTTCCTCCTCCTCCCCCTCCCCCTCCTCCTCCTCCTCCTCATCTCTCTCCTCCTACTTCCCTCCTGCCTCGTCGTCCTCCTCCTCCTCATTCATCTCTACGTCTCCTCCTCCTCCTCCTCCTCCTCCCCTCCTCCTCCTCCTCCGCTTGCGCAGCGTCCATTTCAAGCGCGAGAGTTGACCGTGCAAAAACCGTGGGAACAGCGCATGCGCCTCCTCTTTCTCCTCCTCCTCTTTCTCCTCCTCCCCCTCCTCCTTCTCCTAAACCTCCTCCTCTTCCCCCTGCTGACCCCATGAGGACCATTTGGCGCGTGCGGGCTCGTACCGAATACCCCTCAAGGGCATTATCCTCGTCATCCTCCTGCTGCTCCTCCTCCTCATCATCGCCCTCACGTCTCCTCCTCCTCCTCCTCCGTCTCCTCCTCCTCTTCCTCCTCCTCCTCATCCTCCTCCTTGAGCAGCGTCCATTTCAACCGCGTCCTCCTGACGGCACCGTGGTTGAAATTCCTGCTTTCTCTCGCTCTTTCTCCTCTTCCTCCTTCTCCTCATCCTCCTCCCCCCACCGTGGTTGAAACCTTCCTCCCCGCTCGCTCCTCTTCCTCCTCCTGCTGCTGCTCCTCCTCCTCCTCCTCCTTCTCCTCGTCCTCCTCCTCGTCATCCACCTCCTCCTGGTCCCCCCCGCCTCCTCCTCTTTCTCCTCCTCCTCGTCGTCCTCCTCCTCCTCCTCCTCGTCCTCCTCCTCGTCCTCCTCCTCGTCCTCCTCCTCCTCCTCATCCTCACGTCTCCTCCTCCTCCTTCTCCTCCTCCTCCTCCTCCTCCTCCTCCTCCTCCGCCTTGAGCAGCGTCCATTTCAACCGCGTCCTCCTGACGGCACCGTGGTTGAAATCCCCGCCTCCTCCTCTTTCTCCTCCTCCTCCTCCTTCTCCTCCTCCTCCTCCTTTTCTTAAACCTCCTCCTCATCCTCCTCCTCCGCGCGAGCGGGCTCGCATGGAATGCCCCTGAGGTTCATTCCGTGCGAGCGGGCTCGCTGATGCCGATAGCCGTTGGAATTCCAACTCTTAGGTGGGACCGCGTTCGCGGCCTTCGGTGGATCTCCCTGTGCACAAACAAGTGAGGGGGTCCCATGGGCTGCCACGCGCGTGGACGCCGCCGCTGGGGCATTCGGTGGAACTCCCTGCGGCCACGAAGCGCGCGAGGGTGTTCCGAATTAGCGGTCGCGGAGCTCCCATGGCCACGAAACGTCTATAAGCGGTGTGCCGATTTGGCCGCCGCGGACGCATGTGGGAACCGCCGTTGGAGTTTTCGGCCGCGAGCCCCCACGAAACGTATGAGTGGTGTACCGAATTGTGCGTAGCTGTGGCAAAAAAACATACAGGGCGGATGGGGAAGGGGCTATGAGGACTTCGCTCCTGCGGGTGATCGGTGTCAGTTTTTACTAATGCCGCACAATGTCCACGAAACGCGTCGGGGGCGTGCCGAAGTGGCGCGCGGGTGGGGTGCGGGCGAACCCTGTGCCTTCGGTTGACGCCGCCGACGTTTCGCTGGATGCGAAACCAACACGCAAACCGAGACGTGTGGGAAACAAGCTGTTCGGAGTTATGGCGCGTGTATAACTGTTTCGTAACTGTTTCGTAACTGTTCGTATCTGTTTATAAGTGGTTATATTTGGTTATAACGGAACACTAAATTCTTATACATCATTTGTGCAGTTATAGCATAAGTCTGCTAACCATACTTATATTCTCATATACCCATCGCAACCGATTATAAGTGATCGCGCACTTACAATCACTTGCGAACAGATAGATGCTTTATACCTGCGGTTGGGCAATACATAGTCAGTGTTACCAGACATATACATGGGCTTGTGGTTCAAGTATAACTATGTAAGCCACCCAGTCCTACAAAGTAGAAACCTATCAGTCTACGCTGTTAGGTAAAAAGGCCGGGGCGGAGGGGGCGCGCTGGCTGGCCGGCGGGGGGATCCGGAGGGCCATGCGCGGGCAGCGTGCCCATCAGCAGGAGCAGCAGGAGCCCCAGGGCCCGGCACCCCGCCAGGTGGGGGGGCGCGCGCTGCGCCGTCGGCGCCACCGCTGGCCTGGCCTCGAGGGCGGGCCGCGGGCGCAGGGCCTGCGGCCTCGGCGCGGCGGCCTCGGCCGCAGCCTGGCCGCCTGCCGCCCGCGCCGTGGCGGGGTGTGTCCTCCGCGTCCAGCTGCTCCCGCGTCTGCTGCAGCTCGGCCTGCAACTCACCCAGCGTGGCCTCCAGCTGCACCGCGCCGAGCCGCTTGGCACGCTCAAGGAGGGCACCGCACGGGCTGGCAGACCCTGCGCCTGGTGCCTCCTCTCCAAGGGCAGCGAGAGCCGCCGCAGCTCTTGCTTCGCCTTGAGCTCGTCGAGCTCCATGCCACACTGCGCTGCCCACCCGGCTGCACTGTTGACATTGGCGACTGCTCTGTCGTACTTCTTCCGAGCCATGCCGATCTTCTCGGCCAATATATCGTGCTCGCGCTGCGACGCACGGGAGACTGAGGACGGGTCACCTGACAGCAGGCTGCGCTGCCTCTGGATCTTGTCCCGAGCCGACTGCGAGAGCGTGACCGCAACGATTTCGTATGCTGCAGCATCCATAGCGGCGAAGGCTTGGATCTGCTCCTCGGTGAGCGGGGGCGGACCGTTCTTGACCTGCTGCGGTGCTCGAACCGAAGGGGGTACACCAGACTACCAGGCACCACGCGACTGTGCCTGCCTTGGGCTGGGGCCTCCTTACTCTGTTCCACACCGGTAGTAAGACATCCGACTCTCATTGTTGAACTTGAAACCACAACGCTTCCTTGGGCAACACCACGTTTGCTGCCACACAACCATTGCGCACGCGCCGTGGCGAGAAAGCAGCGAGCGAGGCTTGCAACCTCAATACAATAGCGAACAGCTGTGAGCGGTTGGGGCCGCAAAATCCCCAATCCCGAAACTCTCGTCCACTGAGCCAACGCTACGGACTTGAGCCAAAATGGCTACGGACCCCTCCAACTCCTCCTCCTCCTCGTCCTCCTCCTCCTCCTCCCTCCCCTTCTCCCTCCCTCCATCCCTCCCTCTCTCCCTCCCTGCCACCCCCCTCCTCCTCCGCCGCCTCCTCCGTCTCCTCCCCCCCCTCCCAATCCTCCGCCCCTCCCCCCGTCTGCAGAGACGGCGCAAAGTGCGGGCCTAAATCTCCTGCAAGCTCCTCCTCCCCCTCCTCCTCCTCTCCTCCTCCTGCTCCTTCCTCCTCCTCCTCCCCTCCCCCTTCTCCTCTCCTCCTCCTCCTGCTCCTCCTCCTCCTCCTCCGCCTCCCCTTCTCCTCTCCTCCTCCTCCTACTCCTCCTCCTCCTCCTCCTTCTCCTCCTCCTCCTCCTCCTCTGAGCTCATTGGAGCGCTCGGTGCAAAAAATCCTCCTCCTCCTCCTCCTGCTCCTCCTCCTCCTCCTCCTGCTCCTCCTCCTCCTCCTGCTTCTCCTCCACCTCCTCCTCCTCCTCCTCCTCCTGCTCAAGATCCCACTGCCAATGTATCTTGCTCCCCGCTGCGCACAGGGTCGGCGGTACTGGCCGGGAGGCCTTCGCAATCTCCTGCCAATTCCCCCCCTCCAGAAACATCTCCTACGAAGGTCTTCGGGAGGGCCCCATAGGCACAACAGATGCCCAAGACATGCTCGGACCTCCTCCGCCACCCTCGATTGAGGAGGACAGCATGGCAGAAGCAGACCTTCGGAGCTCCGAGATTTATGTTGCGCAATGCGTTCCTATCGCCGTTCCGAGGGGGGAAGAGAAGCCGAGAGTTGCCGCCTTCACCGTGAAGATCGAGTGCGACCGTGAGCTCGTGGAGTTCATCATGGTCGAAGAAACCGCGCGGCTCTTCTGGCCTCTCTGCCGGCGGAGGGGAGGGGCTTGGGAAGGAGGAAGAGGAGGAGGACACAGAGA